>CM024765.1:12290289-12531252 GCA_014218235.1 Colocasia esculenta | reverse complement strand
CCGTCACCTCACGGGGTCTCGGTAGACTCTACTCTCATCGACACAAGGGCATCCATCCATGTTTTGTCCGATGAAACCCTCAAATAATTGGGTTTAGGGGAAGAAAATATGCTCTACCATCGCTGCCTATGACAACTCCAAGAGGGTTTTCAAAGGAAAGATTGCTCTTCAATTGGAAATAGGACCAATTACTATGTCTTTAGAGTCCTAGTCTTAGACGTCGATCCGGCCTATAAGGCCATTCTCGATCGTCCTTGGTTAGAGCAAACTCTAGGGGTCCCTTCCACCGCCCATCAATGCTTCAAGTTTCCATTCAATGGGCAGATCATTAAAATCAAGAGCATCCCTACCATGGAAACCCTCAACTCCATCACATCGGAGCAGATGCCACACCTATTCATTCCAGACAAGGGGAAGAAACCCATCATGTCCATCATCGATTTACCATCTCCCCTTGATTTGAACCAACCTTCCTTCTTAGATGAGGAGTTTGAGACCACCAAGTGTCCTCAAGGGAAAGGTTGGGAGGTGATGGTGAAGATCGGCTATATCATGGCGAGGGTTGGGCAGAGATAGGCAGGGTCCTGTTAGTAGTGTCCAGGTGAAGAGATTGTTAGCTAGGGCCAGTCTGGGATTTCATCCAAACCCTATTCATCCAGATCCATTCATACCCTATACACCTTTTACCTAGACCCTGAAAGAGCATTTCATTCGGGCACCCATTCAACTGGGAACAAGGAAGCCCGTTGTAAAGGAATTGTCCGACTCAGAGAGTGAAGAAGAAGAGGAAGCTCTGAAAGTGAGGAAGTCTATGAGGACTTCGGCCTTCTCTCGCTCTTTGGTCCTGACCTCCCATCTCCATTTCCATCCCCATCTCCTTCATCCTCTCCCTCATCTGAAGTGTGCTCGGCACATGAATTTCCTTTTCCAGCCACTTCCATCCCCCTTCTTTCCCAACCTATCCTCCCTCCATTACTCACCTAGCCAATCAGGGCAACTTCGAGTTAACAAGTCATGGTTCTAAGCCTTGACTCCAAAAAAAATGCCAATTTTCAAAAGTGGGAATGTGAGGTCTCCATCGAGCATCCTTCCTCTGTGGAGTCTCCTCCGATTGGCTAGGGGCTGACTCTCTTCAGCTTAAATTCCCATTCTCGCCCGTCTAAGGGTACTTCTCATGTACATAGTCTTGTACATAGTCCTGTACATAGTAGTTTAGATTCAGGTTTAGAATCAAGTCTAGGGTCAGGTCTAGGTTTAGAGGAGTCTGGTCCCTCTCAGCCATGCATTCACAAGGAGAAGGGTAGGCAAGTTCCTGCCCGATATGTTTTGGCCTTGGCTGAGAGATGTGCTAAGTTAAGTCAAGTCCCAGAATTTCTTGAGGAACCAACCCTTGTAGAAGCGTATTTTGAAGAAGGAGAATCAGTAGATGATGGTTTAGGGGTATATCTGCTAGATTTTGAAGAGAAAGATGAGCCGGGAGATCTTGGGTCAGAAGAAGAGGACCCAGTGAGCTCCTATGTGGATGGCACGAAGAAGTTTGATGAGCCAACCATGGCTACGGATGAGCCAACCAAAGAGATCAACCTTGGCACCGAAGAATCCCCAAAGGTAGTTTTGATTATTGCCAACTTGAGCGTAGAAGAAGAAGAAGCCATTGTGGCTATCCTTAAATAATTTTTTGATGGTTTTGCCTGGTCCTACTAGGACATGCCGGGGCTTGACTCCTCTTTGGTCGAGCACCATTTGGTCTTAAAAGCCGATGCAAAAGCCGTCAAACAAAAGCTAAGGAGGCTACACCCCAAGCTTGCGCTCAAGATCAAAGAGGAGGTTGATAAGTTGCACAAAGCTAAGTTTATTAGGGTTGTGCTTTATTTGCAGTGGGTATCTAACATCGTCCCTGTAATGAAGAAGGACAGTAAGGTTAGGATCTGTATAGATTTTCGTGACCTTAATCGTGCTTGCCCTAAGGATGATTTTCCTCTCCCCCACATAGATGTCCTAGTGGACAATACTGCCGGTTTCGAGATGTTGTCATTTATGGATGGTTTCTCTGGGTATAACCAGATCCGTTTGGCAGAGGAAGACCAAGAGAAAACTTCTTTCACCACGCCCTGGGGGACCTATTGTTATGTCGTGATGCCCTTCAGACTGAAGAATGCGGGAGCAACTTATCAAAGGGCAATGATGGCAATCTTTCATGACATGATGCACATGCACATGGAGGCCTATGTTGATGATGTCTTGGTTAAATCTAGAACTCGACATGGCCATGCTGAAGTCCTCTGGGCAGTTCTCCAACGGTCTAGAGAGCATAAGCTTAAGATGAACCCTAAGAAGTGTGTTTTCGGAGTATCCTCAGGGAAGTTGCTTAGGTCATAGTTAGCAAGAGGGGAATTGAGATTCATCCTAACAAGGCCAAAGCAATAATAGACATGCCTCCTCCTAGGAATATCAAAGAAGTTAGAGGGCTAATTGGTGGACTTCAGTTTATTAGGAGATTCATTTCTCAACATTCAATCCGCTGCAAGCCCTTCTATGAGATGCTTAGAAAAGAGGCTAAGTTTGATTGGAACGATAAGTGTCAAAAGGCTTTTGAAGAATTGAAGAGTTATCTTTTCAATCCCCCTATTCTCGCTCCTCCGGTCTCGGGTCGGCCTTTATTGCTCTACGTATAAACCACTGAAGATTCCACTGAAGCAGTCTTGGCCCAGTATGACGATGAGAAGAAGGAGAGAGCGGTGTACTACCTATCCAAGTTGTTCAATGAAGCTGAGAAGAGCTACACTGCCATGGAAAGGACATGTGCAGCCGTCGTCTAGGTTGCCCAGAAGTTGAAGCATTATTTTCTAGCTCATGAGGTGAAGCTTCTGGTGTGAATGGACCCAATTCGGTACTTGTTTGAGAAGCCCGTTCTAACTGAGCGTTTGATGAGGTGGTAAAGTTTTCTTAATCAATTTGACATCACCTACGTGAATCAGAAGTCAATCAAGGGGCATGCCATTGTCGAACATTTGACCCACCATCCCTTACCTTCGTGTTCTCTCGTTGATGAAAAATTTCCAGATGAAGAGTTAGGAGCCATTATTGATGGTGAACCTTCATGGGTTCTTTACTTCGACGGAGCTCTCAATTCTAAAGGGAGTCGAATAGGGGCAGTCCTCCTCTCACCGAAAGGGGTAGTGATTCCGCACGCTTGCCAACTAACCTTCCCTGCTACGAACAATGTGGCCGAATACGAGGCACTCCTAGTTGGGCTGAAAATGACATTGTTGCTCGGAGTTAAGGATAATTGGAGATTCACAATTGATACTCCGGCAGTCCCTTAGCAAGTACCACAACCGGGATCCCAAGTTAAAACCATACCAAGACTTGTTAGGAAGAGTAATCCGATAATTTAGGAAGCTCACTCTAGTTCACACTCCTAGAGCTCAAAACATTCTAGCAGATTCACTCGCCTCCCTAGCTTCTTCTCTCTCTATCCCACTAGGGAAATCTTTTGAAACCATCTATGCCCAAAGATTGAAAATCCCTTCCCATGTTGATCCATGGTTCTCTCAACTCAAGTCTCCCTCTCTTCGAGTCCATGCACTTTCAAAAGAGCCAGAAATCGATCTTGATGATGGCCATCCCTGGTACTTTGACATTGAAAACTATCTCAAAGATGGATCCTTCCCTGATTATGCCACCTCTTCTGATAGACGGGCCATTCGCCACGTTTTTGAACGTTACAAGATCATAGGTAGCATTCTTCACAAGAAATCCCTTAGTGGGGTAAATCTCCGTTGCCTTGATGAGATCGAGTCTCAAAGCATTGTTGAAGCCGCTCACTCTAGTGAATGTGGTGGCCATGTCAATGGTAGAGCAATTGCCCAAAAGTTGCTAAGACACTATTACTGGCCTACCATGGAAGAAGATTGTACTCATTTTATTCGTCATTGTGCTAAATGCCAACTCCACGGTGACAAGATCCATGCTCCTTCCTCTTCTCTTCACCCTCTCATTGCTTCATGGCCTTTCGCCATGTGGGCATTCGATGTGGTCGGTCCACTCGAGGATAGAACTGGAGAAATCCGTAAGAAGTCCTTCATTCTGACCGCCACAGAATACTTCACAAAGTGGGCTGAAGCAAAAGTATTCATAGAGGTTAAAGCTTCAACGGTCGTCAAGTTCATCAAACGCAACATCCTTGCAAGATTTGGCGTGCCTCGGGACATCGTCACCAACAACGGACCTCAATTCACTTCACAAGAGCTTCGCGACATGTGTGGTAAATATGGTATAAACTTGCATCATTCATCTCCATATTATCCACAAGGTAATGGACAAACAGAAGCTACTAATAAAACTCTCATCAAAATTATAAAGAAAACTTACAGATCTCACAATAACGTTGATTGGCTAGACCGCTTAATTGAGGCTCTGTAGGCTTACCGCACCTCGGTCTGAACTCCTACGGGGCAAACCCCCTATGCTTTGACATACGGATCAGATGTGGTACTCCCATATGAGATCTTCATCCCTTCACTAAGAGTTCAATTGGATTCCGAACTTGACCCTGGACAACGTCAGGAGGCTTTATTAGCACAACTTGAACTCTTAGACGAAAGGTGAATGATAGTGGCCGACCATGCACAGGTTTATCGTCAAAGAATTGCATGTTTTTATGCCAAGAAAGTCCTTGAGAGAAAATTTGAAGTGGGTGAAATGGTCCTAAAACGCAAAGTCATTGAGGCACCAGGTCCCAGGAGTAAATTGCAAGAGAATTAGGAAGGTTCGTTCATTGTCAAAGAAGCATACTCGGGGAACGCTTACAGGTTAGTGGACACAAGGGAGTTGAGTTGTCACATCCATGGAATACGGTCTACCTCAAGAAGTTCTATCCTTAGTTGGCAGTTAGTCAGTTGAGTCTGTCATTCATCACTTGTCAATGTCATGGGTTTGAGACTCTACTTTTTCGCTTGGCCATTAGTAAGGTAGGGTCACTTCTACACCACACGATGTTGGAGTATTGACCATTAGCTGGAAAATCATAAGTACACTTGGATGTGTCTAATATGGTCAATGTAACCCCTTTTCTCTTCTCACTCGGTCAAGTTTGGAAAAAGGGCAAACTACAAGTAGGGGACCACCCACTCTCACCTGAAAGACAAAGTCATAATAAACAGGGGCAATGAAACAAATGCAAATGCAAAGGAAAAATGCCAAGCCAAGCCTGAATGGCAAAGAAAAGCCAAAAGGTCAAAAAAGGGTAGCAAAAAGTATGTACCCCGAAAAAGGCTAACCAAATCAAGGAGGTAGCAAATAGTACGTGCCTCCACTAAGGAATCCAAACAAAAAGTACCCCTGAAAATAATTGAAAACTAAGTCTTTTAGTGTGAGATGTTGGTTTGAAAAAAAAAAGTGGTTTGAACCGAATCCTCACATGACTTCCTATTTACTTCTTCTAATTTCTCCCACTAGGGGCAATTTGACCTTGTAAGACCTTCCATGGTGGAAATATCAAGAAGGCTAGGGGCAGTCTCTAATGTCAAGGATATCATACACAATCCTCCTTGCTCATGGCCTCTATGATTAGGTGGATTATGAAGACCCTATACCTTGACTTGTGATGAATATGTGTTTTAGAGTCAAATGATGAAAAATCTAAAAAAAATAGAAAAAAAAAGAAAAAAAGAAAGTATGTTAATGTATACATATTTATGTTGATAGTTCCACTATGTACATATTTCTCCTTTTATTTTAATCAAAAATAAAAAAATAAAAAAAATTCAAAAAATCAAAACCCCAAAAAATTAGTTGTATCATGTACATATACTAACATGTTTCCTTATTTTCTTATTAAAAAAAAAAAATAAAATAAAAAAATGCATGTACATATTTTCTCTCAGTATTTTATTTGTGTTCCTTTCTTTAATTAGATATTAGCCCCTTGACCAGATCTCAAGAAAGGTATATCTTTTAGCAAGGGGCTAGAGACAGATTTACACTAACTTTTTTCCTTTAAGTGTTGTGGATGCAGGAACAAAAATTGGCAAACCATTCAAGCACACATTGGATGAACAACGCACAAAAGTCCACTAAATGATCAAGTTCTGTACATAGCATGACAGGGACATACCCCTGGTGGTACATCTGGAGCCTCGCTCCTCACTCCTCTCTCTCTCTCCCGCTAGGCCTCTGCCTACGTGAGCTGCTCACCTCCTCCTCCTCTCTCTCTCTCGATGCCGGTCTGGGAGAGGCGGTCTCGTCGCCGTCGATGCCTCTGGTCGCAATCCTTCCCACACCACAGACGGGTCTCCAGGGATAGGATGTCGTCAATGGACGCAAAGGCCGACCCGGTCCTCCCTGGTGCCTCCAGTTGGGCCTGTCGCTGCTGCTCTCGGCGCTTCTTCACCACCTGGTTCTTCAAAATCTCAAAATCTGTGACAGCCTGGGCTCGGGCCCTCTCCGCCTGGCCCTCCCTCTCCCTCGCCTCGAGCAGGCGACCCTGTGTCGTCAGCAAGTCCACCCTCAGGCTCTCCATCTATGCCTAGAGGGTAGCCCCCGCTCCCTGCCGCTGCACATAAACAAGGAAATATGTTAGTCTAAGTTGATACATGTGCAGAAGGGTGGTGACTCGGTGTCTTACCTCTATCTCTAACTCTCGGGTCCTCGCCTCCAGCTCTCGAATCCTCGCCTCCGCCCGGTCCAAGGCCTCTCATAGTCGAACCGCTAGGTCCCCGCTAGGAGGCTATGCGGACGAGCTCGCTCCCGCGTCTCGGCTCACCTACACCCTCGCTAGCTCCTCTCTCTGCAATCACATACATTGGTCAGTCCATGAATCAAATCAATCAAATCGTGGTCAAGGGTGAGTCATGACTTACCAAGGACCACGTCTCGGCACGGAGTCTCTCCATCTCCACTGCCTGCTCCGCTAGTCGCCTCTCCAGGAGCCTCACTGCCTCGGACTCGGGCATCTGTCATCCACACTTGCATGTTAGAATCATTTAATCAGATGTCAAGAGTTTAGGGTAGGAGATCACTCACCACTCGGAGTCGCCCGGCATAGCGTGCCCGGTAGTCAGCCAGGTACGCCGCGCTGTCTTGGAGGTCGGTGCGCTACAGGACCTGCTCCCCTCTGCCCCTCCAATAGGCGACGATGTTGTCGTGCTCCTCGCCCCAGTCGCGGTCCTCGGTGAAGAAGCACTGGCGGGAGTGTCCCTCTCTCCCCAGAGAAGGTACCTCTAGGGCCGGCTGATGCCAACCCAGAGTCCATACCACGAGCTCCAGGAAGAGGGGCTCGCATGTCCCCAGGTATAACAGTAGCACGTGGCGGTCAAAGAGTGGTCGACCCGCCGCCACGGCTGGGTGAGATGCATCTGCCTTCCCCTGATAAGGGTGTTGGATTAAGCCCCTACTGTTGCACCAAAAGCTCAAGCTGTTAGTGAAGGCAGACCATATTTCCTTATGGTGGCCTAGAACCCTACATCAACGCTGCGGTCGGCCTGAGGGGCTTCGCACAGGGCGGTTAGTCCCTGCGGCGGGTTGGGTTGTCAGACCCGATGTGACTACACACACCCGATCCTGGGCCAGCATGTAGTAACAACGATTCTGTAATGGACTATGATATTTATGCCCAATAAGGCTCCATATCCAGATCCGCCTCCCGCGAACGGACCGAAGTCTCACAAGGGATATCTCACACAAGTGTCCAGAAAGAATATAAAAGACAACCACACAGTATAAGACACAAGAAAGTACATCTGCTCATACTTGTATATAACAATTACAACTGTCCCAATACATTATTACATGTCCAATTAAAAAGTACAACTACCTAGAGCATACCCCGAGGGAGCACAAGCTCATACAACACAACTAACACTACTACTGGTGGTACAAGTCTACCAACACACCTCCGCAAGCTACGCAAACGGCAAGCCCTGAAAAGAAACTGTAGGGGAGTGAGCCTCAACAAGTCACAGGCTCAGTAGGTACCACCCAAAAACAACAACACACGAAACTAAAGAGAGACCTCAACCCCAAAGGGTCTCACTAGCAACACCGATAGCCAAACCATATCATGCTCACACAAGACATGATAACAACAATTAAACATAAACTCGTCAGTTAATATATACCTCGGAGAGGAAGAGGGACAATAGGACTAGCACATCACCACTAGTCCGCTCAACAACTGCAATGCCTAAGCCACAAGCCTCACAGGCAAATCATTACAAAAACTAGTCGCCGAAGCTACAAGCCATACAGGTAAACATCAGCCTAGGCTACAAGCTTCACAGGTGAACCCCAAACACATGAGTAACAGGACTGCTGACCAAGAGCTGGTCCAATATACCTCAGACCACGATATGTCAAAAGTCACACACATAGTAGCGGGACTGGATACAATGGGCCAATCCATTATACACTGAAATTACAATCATAAGCTTACCCGAAGACGAGTACAAGCACAACACGTGGAAGGTAACTCCACAGACCTCCACAGAACACCAGTCCACCTCAACACCTGAAGGGACTAGAACACAAAGTACCACAACACAAAACTACCCACAAAGGGTACAGGTACCTACTACCACGAGGTATCACCACGAAACCACAACCAAAATCGTGCCACCACCAGGGCACACCACAATGAGTAAAACCTCAACCAACCTATCACACACACAAGCCACCACCTGTGGCAAAGCACGAGTCAGAAGGAACGATGCCACTCCACAGGAACAGACTACTGGTTCATGACGCCAGTATCCAACCCGGACAACCCAACATAAGAACTACCTCTCAGTCTCACAGTCACGGACGAAAGGTCCAACTGCTGCTCCACAAGCATAAGCCAAAGAACAGTGGAGACCAACCAACACCACACCTGCAGACCACATAGCTGCAGGCCCATGCCTGGCACCCTTAGGGACTCCGGCCCAAGCTCCCTAAAGTGAGGCACTGGAAACACAGGACTAGTTGGGGGCCAATACGTCTACTGGTGTCCGTACCCCCATCCACGAGCGCGCTACAAGCGACTGCACACCCACAAACACAAGTCGCTGTCCCCAGTCGTCTTTCCCTCAATCGGACGTACTACTCAAATACAGGAGTGAGGGTGTCCAGGTCAGACGACACAGACCTCGACGGTACCCAGTACCGGGACAAGCCCCGAGCACACACACGTGCCTGGCTCACACAAACCTGGGGCACCCAACTGAAGAGGCATTCTGGAATAGGCGCCGGACGCACAAACCACAACACATATTTATTTATATTATCTTTATTACAAACCACGATATAAGTGTAAGGAATAGCTTGTCTTGGTCACTTCGAGACCCACAAGCTAACCCACACAGACACATACATAAGCTACGTTAACTAATACCAACCAGGCCTGTCATTGGTCATCACATGACCTCCATTGCCACATAAACACAATCTACGATAACCACACACTAATTCTTAACTCTATTTAAACTATACTAGTTAAACCTCCTTAATAACCTATTGACAATATCAAAAGCTCAAGGTTAGGTTCACACTGGAACATCACTGCCCGAAATACCACAACAACCATAAAAGTTACACCATGATAGAGTATGTGTCATGCACACACTCAAATCACATAAACACCGCGTCAATTGCGTAAACGACACACTAACTACGTAAACGACACGCTAACTATGTAAACGACACGCTCAAGGAGTGCTACAGGTGCCAATGCACCTCTCACCACTGCCATGCATAACAAACCACAATAATCGAATAATCACGTCAACATGCACCACATAAAGCCCCTCGGACCTGTTAACGCGACAGGGTCCTTGGTCGCCATCAGAATGCGACCCTTCGATATGTCACGTTCAAGATCAGAATGCGACAGATCGGACTGTCGCATTCAGAATGTGACACCCTGGGCCGTCGCCTTCACAGGCGAAACCCTAATCCGGGAACCCCTCTCCAGATTATCCATACAAACCACCCTAAACGATGTTTCAACCCAATTTTCATGCTCATTTTGTTGCCCTACCACGGTATCTACTGTTCTTAAAGCATTAAACAACTCAAACATGTTCCACGGGCAATCCACGCAACAAAGTAAGGTGGAAACTCCCTACCTCACAAAGAACGCGCAAACCATGCATGATACGGTGTCTCCCCTGCTCCACGCGACGTCCTCGTGGTGAGACCGCGTCGAAACCACACCAGAACGCCGAATCGCCCGGAGGAACCGCAACAGCTCCTCCCCTGGCCGAGTAGAGCTTGTGAAAGCTCTGTTCGCCCAAAACTTACTTAAAAATGCACAGTGGTTAAGAACGCGACGTACCCCTCCATAGCGACCTGAACGCGATGGAGTAGGGCGTCGCCTTCACAAGGTCGACGTCAGCATGCCGCCCCAGCGTGCGACATGCGGAGCGCATGTAGACGACAACTAAAACAGCGGCAATAGGAATGCGACCACCAGGGCCGTCGCGTTCAGAACGTGACGCACACCCCTGTCACGTTCACAGGCAGAAAACCTGTGAGCGCTTTGGGCCCAAACTGCCGACCCACGAAGCCTCACAACGCACGGAAGCACCTATAACACAGACTAATGGGCCACACACTGGCCACCAAACCCGCTAAACAAGGATCCACGAAGATCCGAAAAATGTGGACGTTACAGATTCCCTAAGGGAGTCGATGAAAGTAATCCAACAAACTCTCCCCTAGCGACACCCGGGGGAATCGAACCCGCAACCTCGCTCTGATACCACTTGTTGGATCAAGCCCCTACCGTTGCACCAAAAGCTCGAGCTGTTAGTGAAGGCAGACCGTATTTCCTTATGGTGGCCTAGAACCCTACATCAACACTGTGGTCGGTCTGAGGGGCTTCGCATAGGGCGGTTAGTCCCTGTGGCGGGTTGGGTTGTCAGACCCAATGCGACTACACACACCCGATCTCAGGCCAGCATGTAGTAACAGCGATTCCCTAAGGGAGTCGATGGAAGTAATCCAACAAAGGGGTCCACACCACTTGTAAGAAGGAAGAAAACTGGTAAGTCAATCACATCAAGTAGCAAATGAAAGCAGAAGAGTGTAGTTTGAGGATTATACCTGGTTGTGGGGGAAGAGGTCTAGTCGCGCACACACATCCTCGACGCGCCGATCCGTCACCCTCGGATCGGACATCACCTCCCACCGGGCCATGAGGGGTACCATGGCCCAACTCCCCTCTGTGTTCACACCGCACCCTATCGGGAAGCGGGTGTAGCCCCAGATCTGTAAGACAAGAGAACACGTCAGTCAATCTAATTTAATTCAATGATAAGCATTAAAGAGAGTTGCATACCTAAAAAAATGGGGTGAAGCCCCTGGTGCTTTGAGAACGCTGCGAGCTACTGGGGAGGAGAGAGAAGAGGTGCCCCAGCACCACGGTGCCCCAAGCATACCGACCTGCATGCTCCAGGTCCTATAGCAGCAGTAGGAACTTGCAGTTCATCTGTGATGACTGCATCATGAATAGGAGCCGTCCGAACAGGTACATCACGAAGACCCGCACTGACTGCTCCTTGCTCCTCCCTCTGAGCTGGATCAACACCTGCACTCCGGCGTCGAACTCGTCTAAGGTCTCCAACACTCCCCTCCTCCCTCCTCTCAGACCCACTGCGTTTGAGAGGGCTCCTACCAAGATGCTCCGAATCGGTCTCCTCCGACTGGACACAAACTCTGCTCCTAGCAACTCTACCACCTCGTCGTGGTAGTCCCTCCTCTCCTGTCCCACTACTGGCTCTCCCTGAACCGGTAGTCCGGTGAGATATGCCACATCCTCCAATGTGGGTATCATGTGCCCCCAAGGCATGATGAATGCCTTGCAGTCCTCATCCCACCTCTCCCTCAATGCCTCGAGGTAGGGGACGTCCACATGGAAGGGGCGCACTGCCAGGAGGTGCCCAAACCCCATCTACGCAACTCGTGTCTACTGGGTCTCGAAAGTGCCCTATACCATGCCCAGCACAGGTCCCACGTCACCCTACTCCTCATCTGGCCTTTTCCCTGCACAAAACACATAAAAATCAACGTCAATATCGATTGCCATTAAGAAAAAAGTTAACGGCAACAATGTTGCCGTTTACAGAGAATAGACGTCCAGAGTGTCGCCGTTTACTCAGGGTTGACGGCAGGTTAGCTGCCGTCGAGTTCATCGGTTGACGTTTAAGTCCTTTCCGTCAAGCTCTTATTAACGGCAATGATCTAGACGTTAACAGGAACTCGTCGTCAACCAATGTTGACGTCAAGTTCTTGTTGAACCCGACGGCTTCTTCCCTATTTCCCCTCCTTTTCCACTTTGTACATACATTCCAATAACACAAGGGGGAGGAGTTTAAGATCTGGTTAATTACCTTTGGCCGACGTGGAGCCCTCCGAGGTGCCTCCGTCTCCTCTTCCTCTCCATCTTCTCCGGCCGATCCTTCCCCCTCCGGCACACTGCCGTTGGTCTCCACCGCTGGGTCGGCCTCCTCCTCCGCCGTGTTCTCCTCCCTCGTTGAGTCCCCTGTAGTCGCCTCCTCTTCCTCCATCCGGCGGGGACAATCACGGAGGGCTTGCTTCTTCTCCCTCGCCATCGCGCAACCCACAACACAGTCCCAAGAAGAAGTGATTGAGAAGAGAGGGAGATTAGGAAGATTTGAGAGAGTAAGAGAGCAAGAGAGTGTGGAAGAACAGGTGAAGGGTCTCCGGTACTTTGAAAGGAGTGAAAAGAGGCGTCGGAGATGCCTCGGGACCAAAAAAACTGTGTTTTGAAATAGACGTCCACCTTCTGGATGTTGATTTTGATTTGACATTCAAGCTTTTGGCTGCTGAGTTTGCTTTAGCGTCCATCTTGTGGCCGTCTGTATCTTCTCTCGAGGTACCCTGTCAGACCCAGTACCACGGTCTACGGCCTGCTTGTAGACGTCTACTTTCCTATTGACGTCCATCGATCTGGACGTTTACCCTTTGTTTGGAGGTTAATGGCTCTTTGGTGGCCGTCTACTTGACCTTGACGTCCATCGATGTGGACGCCAACCGGGCACTCTCAGTCACTCACAGAACACTCAATTCCACCCATTTCAAACCATTTCAGCACATTCAACACATTGGGCTCAATGCAATTCATTGTTTATTCATCAAACTTGTGTTACACTTATTGAATTGAGGAAAGTACATCACTTTGCTCTACGAGCCATAAAAAAAATCACATGAAATAGGGCGAATGGTGTCAATGTACTCTTCATACTTCCAAATGTCCTCCCAGTTCTCTTGCACTGCTTGTCCCACTTTCTGGCTAACTGTGTACTTCTCCCATGTTTTCTTAGCCTTCTTCATCAGCTTCTCATTCCTTCCTGAAATGATCATGGTAGTGCAGTGAGATGATGCTAGAATTTCTCGTGGTATTCCAAGCTGACACTGGCACCGGTGTGGCTAGTACACCACCATCTGATCAGGACCAGTCAGCCACAAGTCTCTGTCCTCCCTGATGCGAACTCTAAACTAAATTGTCTTATGAACAATGGCCTCACTATGAAGTCCTCCATTGGGAAGTAGCTAAGGTAGTCACACCAGGCATCTCTGCTCTTCAGGTGTGCTGTCACACAATTGATGTCCTCTTCTGGCTCATACCATACTCTACTGTAGTACACTGAACTCCAAAGGAAGATTCTGGAGGGGGTAGGTTGTTTCTCAGCATAATCAAAGTTTAAGTGAGCCTCCATCCCTATCTGAAGCAGGAACAAACTCCCGCATGTGCATCCGCCTAAGCTCATCGTAGTGAGGGAGCTATAGAGGTGTGCCAGCACTGCAGGGGCAAGTGACTGCCCGTGCCACAATAGTGATAGAATTCCCACATGCTCATACAGGAGGAAGTCACCACTGGTAGGGAATAGAAACACACCGGCGAGGCAGAGGGTCAGCCCACGAGTTGCCCTCTCACCACCTATCTCCTTCACGTGTTGGATCAACCACCAGGCCAGTCGGTCCAGAAAAATCCCATTCTTGTTCGTCATCCTCAGCACTTCCTTCTTGTCCCACACAATGTCTGCCAGAATCTCTTCCCATGGGAGAAGAGGAGTCGTCACGTCATACGCCAGGTAGCGTTTCCAACCCAAAAATAGCTCCACCTCCTCCAGTAGCACGGTTGCCTCGAATCCCTGGAACACGAACGTATACATGTGTGGGTGCCAGCGCTCCACAAGTGCTCCCAGGGCATCAAATCCCCACCACATGTCCTTCATGTTCTTTGCAGGACGATCATGAAGTTCAGATTCCATGCTCCGATATAGCTCCTCATGTCAATCGTTATCGCATTCACCAAATTGATCAGCCAAGAAAAGGCCCGTATCTGGCCCTGGCTTGGGAAGGCGGGCACCTACTGCACACCCAGAAAGCACCATGAGAAAGGGGTTGGGGTATTTTCAGCAACAAAGAAGCAAGAACAAGCGTTACTTACCTCCCCATTAGCCAGTCGGGGTTTCAAGTTCCCGGAACTTCGCTCAGAACACTCGGGTTCATGATTGTAGACCTTTCAGTTGAGGTGGAGGCCATGATCCTTGCTGCAAGTCATCTAAGAAGTTTTTGTTTCAGAGTTGAGGAAGGAATGACGGAGGTTGAAGATGGAAGAGTCCTCATGGCCTCCCAATTGCTATTTTTCAGTTTAATCCACTTGCAGGTTACGTCAACATCGTTTGACGTCAGTTCATGTTGACGACAACATATGTGGACATTTACTTTTGTAGATGGCATACTATGTCGACGTCAACTGTGCATTGACGGTGACGTCAACTGTGGCGAATTTTTAGAACTTTCTTATTTGTATGGCCATTATCTTTCATCTTGTGCTTCAAGTTATTTTGCAGGATATTTAAGCACAGGTGATGCCTCAAATTTGGGAACATTCATGCGACCTTGAGTGTTGT
The DNA here is from genome assembly GCA_014218235.1 of Colocasia esculenta. NCBI lineage: Eukaryota > Viridiplantae > Streptophyta > Magnoliopsida > Alismatales > Araceae > Colocasia > Colocasia esculenta. The sequence continues at coordinate 12,516,334 of CM024765.1, read as the reverse complement.
ACAGGTATGTCTAACATAGGTTTAGTCACCAGAGACAAAGAACATGGCGACCGTGAACCCAGAGTTCCCCTTTACCAAAAACTATGACAGGTTTGCGATCTCTCAATCATTGGTTTGGCCTTAATATTCCTCTGGTTCAAACTTGCATTTTAGATAGGGAACCCACACCAACATGCATTTAGGATTTCATGCTAACATCCTAACTAACTCAAAAAAAAAATGGAGAGATTTTCCTAAAATAATGCGTGGCACCTAGCTCAAGTGGCAACTAAGTCAGCACCAACTCCCTGAATATCAAACTGATATCGTGTCTTTGTTGCCTATTTCCAAGCAATCCCAAACAGTCCCACCGGGCACATCACAAAAGTCAACCAGTTTATTGAGTTTATGTGAACCTTTCGCCAATCATGAGCTTAATTCTAGACTTCCGACTTTCCAAACATTGATCCAGTTAGAATCTTTTGATAATCCTTTGAGAGTACAATCAATCCCTTTTGTCTTCACAACCCCCTGATTGGACAAATGTCTTGATTATGTCAGCGGGTCCTGACGGACTTCAGTTGTGAGATTTTCCTAATTCAACCATCATATTACAACTCCTTTGACTCAAACAACACCAGAAACTAGTCAAAGTCCTACTTGGCAATGTCGGGAACCCTACCGTTGGGTTGCAGTTGTAATTACACAAGTAGATCACCCTCCCTTCTTTTCACACTTGTCTCTCAGATGATTCGTCACTTGTTTCTAGCCTAACTCATTCGTGTGGCATGCTAGAATTCCTATCCTCGGGGATGGTCCATTCATCAAATCTCCATGTCCTTTGTTTACCGAGACACCAACCTTTCAGTCCGCTTCACTCCCTTGCAAGGTCGAACGTCTCAGAGGGGCATCTGTAGACGCGAGATTTGGCCCATCCCCGCGTGGTTCATGGCCCAATAAGGCTTGTTTCACTGCTTGATGACTTGCCTCGGATCCCATGTTAACGTCAACATCGATTGCCGCTGACTCCAGGTTGACGGCACACTACCTTGACGTCGACTCCAGTTGACGTCCACATAGGTTGACGTCTGTATGGGGTTGGCGGCAGCATCGATGGACGTCAACCTGGGTTTACTTGGTCTACGCAACTGCCTGAGATTCTTGCCCACTTGTGCCCTTACCCGCCTATGCAGCTCATGGAGCCGTTTCCCAACAGGCAAAGGGCCACTTTGGCCCCCACTTAACCTAGTAAAGTCCTACTTGGCACCCTCCCATGGCCTAGCCTCTCTACATGGATTGACACATGTTCAAGTGTGTTTTCTCACACTTGAGCATCCTATGCTCCTAGCTCTGCCCCACTACCTATATATGAAGGTCCTTAGCCTTCTAAGCAAGGGGGAGATGCTGGACGAGCTAGAGCCATGATGCTTTGAGAGAAGAGAGAGAAAATCTACTTCAAGCCCTTGAGAGCTTCCACTCTTGCTTCCTCTCTTCCTCTCAACCCTTGAAGCGTCTAGGAGGCTTCACCACAAGCTAGAGGAGCCCACAAAGCAGCCACTAACGCCTGCAAATGAGGATCATCTCCCTCTTCTTCTTCTCTTTCCCTTCTTCTTTCCTTAGTCTTGCATGCTATTCACTACACACACACACACACTAGGCACGTAGTGCACACTCCTACACACCTAAAAGGGGTTTTCCAAACCAAAAACGAGGGAAGAAGGGTGGTCATAACATTTGGCCACCCATCTTCTCAAGCCCGCAACCAGCACGGGGCTCACCTTTTAGGTCATTTTTTCTTTACTTCTGGGCATTTGCTACACTTCCCTAAAGTCTAATAGAGATCTCTTTGTCACAGGAACATCTTCAGCAAGACCGTGGAGTTTCTTCTCTTTGGCCGACCGAAGAGGGGAAAGTCGGAGTCCCACCATCAACTGCTACGTGAGGCTATGTCATCGGCGCGACCAGAACACTTCCTTGGGCACAGGTAAGGCCCTGGCGATCACCTCCCATTAATTTCCTTGCTGGTTTCTTTCCTTTTCTCCCTGGCCAACTTGGTCAAATGGGATTCAAGAGCAAAAAGAGAAGAACGAAGGTCAACCAACAAATGCCAACGTCAACGAGGGAGCCACTCAACGTTCGGGGAACTCCGGAGTCTATTCGGAGTGAAACGGAACATCCACACTTGTCTCTTGCTTTCACTTAATATTTTATTGCTTGCAAGTCTAACTATGAGGAAGAGAAAATTCCTTGCATGGGTATGATGTTGGCAGACATTTATTGCAGCTGTCTACAGAACCATGCAGCTATCCATATAGCTAGGAAGCTGTTGAGCAACTCAAAGATCTGAAGATGGATCTTTCAAGCTGTCTCCCAATTCTCAACGTTCAAAATTTTGAAATGGCTATATTCCAACGAGAAACAAAGCCTCTGAAGTCTTTATAAGGTGCTGAAGTTCTTCTTTGAAGAGACATCAAGAGACAAATCAATGAAGCACCAAAAGCAAGAAAAAAAAAAAGAAAGAGAATAAGAGTGCACACAGAAAATCTGAAGGAGAGCAATTTGTGCAAGCAAGTCGACTCCAAGCCTTCCTGCTCTCTTGCATTCAAGAAGCTTGTCTGTGGGTGGTTTAGATAGTTCGATTTCTTTTTCTCAGTCCACCCTTTAGTCAGAAAGAGTTCAGAACTTTCAAGTGTATTTGTATACCTCTTTCTGTTCTTCTGTCTTGGCTTATTCTCTGAGCAAGCACTCTGTTTACACCTTATTCAGAGTAGAAAACAGCGAGGGTTTATTCCTTGTAGTTCAATTTTTGTAGAAGGGAAGACCTACTGCGGTAGGTAGTTGTTTGCCCCTTTAGTAAAGGGAAGAATTTCTAGGGAGCAAGTGGATGTAATACCTCTCATTGGAGAGAAAGGTTCTTGGTAGTTAGTGAATAATCCCAACTTGCGCTTGAGGACTGGACGTAGGACTCCTAATTGAGAGGAGGTCGAACCAGGATAAATTCTGTATATAGTGTTTGCGATTGTTCTGATGGGTTGAGTGTGTATTTTAAACCTTTTAATGATGACTTAATCATGACTAATTGACATCACTCATATTTGTTTGATGATGACATTTTGTACATTTTGTACATATTAAAATGATGACATATTGAACATGTTATACATTTTATACATATTACAACAATGCTTAAACAACATGTTTTGATGTTTAATATCTCACATTTTAATGATAATATCTTGTATAATGGTTTACAATTTATATTTTCAGGTTACACAAATTGTCACAGTGGTGTCGACACAGTCCACCTATGGTGTCAACACAATGTCCTGTGGTGTTGACACGGTCCACCTGTGGTGTCAACATAATGTCCTGTGGTGTTGACACAGTCCACCTGTGTGTCGACACTAGATGACTGTCCCAGAACCTGTTCTGAAGTAGCAGCCAGTGGTGTCGACATAGGCTGCTTGTGTGTTGACACAGTCTGCCAGTGGTGTCGACACAGTCCACTTGTGTGGACACAGTCCACCTATGTGTCGACACTAGATGACTATCCAGAAGCCTGTTCTGAAGCAGTAGCCTGTGGTGTCGACACAGTCTGCCTGTGTGTCGACACACTTCGACTGAAACTTAAAAACGTGAATTTTTTGGACACGTGGCTGCTTAGGAATCAAGGGATTTGACCTAGATTTCCGTGCCCATGCACCCCAAGGCACCTTATGAACATATGGGGCTATAAATACCCATGATTCTCCTACCCCAAAGGCAAGAGAGCCCATACACTTCCAGAAGAAGCTTTTTGGCGGCAAAAAGGGGATTTCCAGATCTGGCTCCATCTCCAGAAGCTGCAGGCCATCCTTTCAAGAGGAGGACGTGGGGAATCAAGGGGAATCTATGGAGAGAAGTTTGCTATGTAGGAAAGGGAGAAGATCCAAGGAAGAGGAGAGTAGAAGAAGAATTTCTGGCGTTTCAGATGCCATAAAAGCAGAGTATTGCCGATTGAGGAGGAATCTCCATCGAATTCCATCAAGGCTCCTCAATTCAAGCATCTGCAAGACCTCTTCACCGAAGAACATCAATTCATACCTCTTCACCTAATTCTTGGAGTGTTCATCTTATTATTCTTGTGAGATCTGTACATGAAGTTCTATACAGATTTTTGAGTTATTGAGTCTGTGAATCAGATCATTGCTAGAGGATCTGATCTCTTCTGTTTGATCTAGCTTTTGTACTGTGAGCCGTCGAGCTCTGGCTTATGAGTCGTCGCACTCACTGTGTGGTTTGAGCCGTCGTGCTCAATTTGGAGTTGTTGTGCTCCGGTTGTTGTTTGAGCCATCGTGCTCAGTTTGTGAGTCGTTGAACTCAAGGTTGTGTGTTGAGCCATCGTGCTCAAGGTGTTTGGAGTCGTCGTGCTCCGGTGTGAGTTGTACTCTTTTGAGTAGTGGAGCCTTACTATGTGAGGGGTGGATGTAGGAATCACTGGTGTGATTTCCGAACCACCTAAAAATCCTTTGTGCAATGGTTTGATCTGCTTGTCTGCGCTAGATACTTGCATAGGATTTCGCTTTCACACTAAGTGTTTAATTACTTCACGCATCATCTACACACCCACACTTCAGATCAGTAAATTGTTTGTTTGAATTGATCTCTGATTCGAAGTAATTTTGAATTGCTTAAGCTTCTACAGAATTGGTGTCAGATCTATTCAACCCCCCCTTCTAGATCTGATCCATCCACCTATTCGATCCTACAATTGTATCAGAGCGGGTTAACCAATCTAATTGTTAGATCTAATTCCTTGTTACATTGATTCACTGTGATTAGATCTAATAGTCTTTTGAGTTTTGGTATAATGACAAATTGCTTTAATCTGCATGAATTTCTGTTATAATTTCAAAGAAATCCCCAAGCTCATTTTCATCAGATTTTTCAGAGGATTCACAAGAAAAGGAGCAAAAGAAATTCACAAGTACTTAATGGCAAAGAAGAGCTTCAATGAATCCAGAAAACACAATCAAAAGATTTGGCTCTAACAGCACATTCCATGAGCTCAGAGCATTCTTCATCCTCTTCAGAACACAAGAGTTCAAATGGGTCTACAAGGTTAGGTAAATCAATTCCAGATCCATTTATGTATTCTAATTCTGATTCTGATGCAGATGAAGGCAATGTCTTATGTTGAATTGATGAATTTGTGAGAAGATACAAAATCTTAATGCAAAGCTGAACACTAAAAATAAAGATTTGAAAAAGACTTTAAAACATTGCCACAAAGAAAGTGAAAAATTGAAAAGTACACTTGAATTGCTCCAGAAAATGATAAAGATCCTTCACAAGAAAATGAGAATTTGAAAATTGAAGTTAAGAAACTGAATTCTAAAAAAGAAAGTTTGAAAGATAAAATCAAAATTGTGAAAACAAGTTGTCCAAGTTGAAAGAAAATCATGATCAGGTGGAATATGAAAATCTTGATTTGAAAGATGAAAATGAAAAATTGATTGATCTATATGAAACTTAAACAAATTTGATAATGATCAATTAAACAAACAGATTTCTAACATGGCTCATGATCATCAAATAAATGAAAGATGCAAACAACTGTTGAAGAAAATAGTCATCTAAAAAGGAAGATTGAATGCTTGTTGCATGACAAACCATTGGACAATGCTGTAGCAATTTAAGTAAAAAATTGCTAATTGGAAAAACAAATTGCTCAATTTGAAAATGAAAAGAACAAAATGAAAAATGGTTTGGATGTCATGCTAAATAAACTTCAAATTTCAGAAAAAGAAGTAGTTGCATTAAAAGCAGAAAAACAGAAGTTTCAAGATGAATTGAAGAATACTACAAACACAAGTTTGCTTCTGTAAAAAATAAAGAAAATGAAAAAGAAACCAAAGTAATATTTGTTAAAGCTGTTGCGAACAAGAACTTTGATATCTCTAATGAAAAATAGTGAAAGTTCATGTTCAGAAAAATATTCAAAAATAAAATGAGAAAAATGGCAAAAATGCTGCTAAGAAGAAGAATCTTGTTTCTGTGAAAAACAAGAAAATTGAAACAGAAAAATAGAACAATTTACACAGATTCCTCCATCTCTTCCACACTTCAGAAGTGTTCCAAAGAAAGTTCAATATTCACATCATGCCAAGAGCCACCAAAAGGTACCTCCTTCTCCTCATGGTAAGCCTCCTCACATGAAAAGGAGATTCCAGAAATGCATACATGCCAAGGTAAGTACCAGGTAAGAATGATCTCATTTGCTTTAATTGTAATAAACCTGGTCATTTAGCCAATTTTGTTGGAATAGAGATCAACATTCCATAAATATGTCAAATCAGTCCAGTGCTTCACATGTCATAAATTTGGGCATACTTCTAGGGAATGTTGGCATAGAATTGATAATCTTGTGCATGCTCCCATGTTTCATGTTAATGTACATAAGAATAAAGATCATGTTCATGCTAAAAACACTCAAAAATTCTATGTACATGAAAAAGAACTGTTGCACAAAAGATCTCTTCTGAATTCCATGTTAAAAATCTCAATGATAAAAATCTGAAAATAGAAACAAATTGTTCAGTATGTCAGTGGTGCATTCTATACCAATAATTCTAAGATTAGAAACCAAGATTCTAGTGTTTCTAGTCTTCAGAAAAATGCACCCAATATCAAATCCTTTTGGATTCAAAAATCGTTGTTGCAGATTCATGGAAGATCCTTAGGACCCAAACAAGTTTGGGTTCTGAAATGTGCTGCTTGAATGTTGGATGCAGGGATCCTTGTAGTCAATTTCAAGATGAAGGCTTCATACTAAGGCTACAAGGAAAGTAAGTGAAGAGAATGAAAGAAAATGAAAATCTCACCAAGTAAATACTTCTGAGAGATTTCTCTGCTAAATAAAAACTGAAATCAATTGGGACTCTTATGCAAAGATCATTGGTATATCAAATGGTGAACTGTGGAAGGACAAGTCAGGCTTGTCTGGAAACTATCATTATGTGTGAGGAATAACCTCCGCCAAGTACCAATGATCTTCCTGTGTAAGAGTCATTAATTTAAAAAAAATGGTTGTGATTGAAACATGACTGCTTGTTTATTTCATTTCTTCCAATGATTTTGCTTGAATTACTTGCAAAAATTTTCACATCATGCACATGTAACTAAGAATCATGATTTTGTTGAAAATGCTCAGAAACTCCATGTGAATATAAATTGAACATTTCATGAAAAACATAGATGCATTAAACAAAGAATAATTGTGTTATGGAACTAATGTTGCTCAAGTTCCATTAATGACAAAAGTGCATCTATACTAAAAAGAAATACTCTTTGGATCAAAAAGGTTCATTGCTGCAATCTAACTCTTGCTCTACTGTAGGACCCAGAAGGTAAGGGTCCTAAGGCCAACTTGATCAGCAAGTTGATGAGCCTTGTAGCCATACCTTTTCATCTGAAATCAAGACAATGGCTATGCAAGGCAAAAAAAATTGGAAACCACAGGTAAAATCCAAATGAAGACTGTTCAGGTAAAACCTCATATCATTTTCATGTTATGAAAGGAAAAACATGGTGTTTTATTCAAAATCAGAAGGTTAAATGCCCAAAAGGGAAATCATTCTGAAACAAACAAAACAAAAAGCCAAAAACAACCAAATTTGGATCAGAAAAGACTTATTGTTTTGCTCAAATAAAACTGATGGTCCCAATAGTTTTGGGGTACCAAAATCTTTTCTTCTCTGATTGATTATGCAGGAAAGTCGTGCAGTCAACTCCAATGTGTGGTTCTTTGATAGTGGGTGTTCATGACACATGACTGGAGACAGAACAAAGTTTTCATTTTGATTGAAAAGGGAGGAGGATCTGTTACTTTTGAGGTAAAAATAAAGAGAAAATCATTGGATCTGGAAAGGTTGGTAAATCCTCCTCAAACTCAATGAAAAATTTTGTTAGTTAATGGTTGGATTATAATCTTTTGAGCATTAGTCAATTGTGTGACAAAGGTCACAAGGTGTTTTTGAATCTGATTTTTGCAAAATAATTGATTCTTCAACTGAAAAATAAAAATTCTTTGGCAAAAGAGAAAACAATGTCTACATGATCATCTGATAAAAAATTTTCTGATAACATTTATTAGTGGCAAATAAAAATGAAATGCATGACATGGCACAAAAGACTTGGTCATGTAAGTTTCAACACAATAAATAAACTCTTAAGGCTAAATTTGGTTTAAAGGACGTCTTGAATCTCTTCCCAATGTAGAGAATCAACTTTGTGGGATATTGCTCAAAAAAAACAAATCAGAAATTTTTTAAAATTTTCAATGATGTACTCACTTCTAAGCCACTAGAATTACTTCATATGGACCTTTTGGGCAAACAAGAATTCTTAGTCTTAGTGGTAAAAGATATGGATTTGTTCATCATTGATGATTTTACTAGATACACTTGGGTAATCTTTCTACCTCACAAAAGTGATGCTTGTTTAGAATTCGGAATTTCTGCACCACTGTCTTAATGGGTTTTTCACATAAAATCAAATCCATTTTGACTGATCATGGGGGAGAATTTGAGAACAAAGCTTTTTCTGATTTATGTGCTGAACTGAACATTTTTCACAGATTCTCTTCTCCAAGAACTCGAGAACAAAATGGAGTTGTGGAAAGGAAGAATAGAACTCTGTGGAAATGCTAGCTAGATCTATGCTCTGGAAAGTAAATTGCTCAAATCCTCTGGGCTGAAGCTGTAAACACAGCAAATCACATCTTGAACAGAGCATTGGTCAGACAAAAAAAAAAACCTATGAACTTTTGAAAAACAAAAGGCCAACTCTGTCTTTTATTTTAAATCTTTGGTTTCAAGTGTTTTGTACATAACAAACAATAAGAAATCTTGATAAAATGATGCGAAAAGTTTTGAAGCCATTTTCTTGTTATTAGAAATTTCTAGAGCTTTTAGAGTTTACATTCTTAAGATAACCTGTGGAAGAATCTCACATGTAGTTTTTGATGAAAACCATATCAAACTGATGACTCTACATCTTGCAGGGTTCCTCAAAATAATGAAGAGGATGACTTCGTTGTCAAATCATCACCAACTATTGAAGAGGATGAAGATCACTTGAAATCTGGACAATCAATCACCTACCACAAGTGGTTCAGGTAATATTGTTCCAGAACTGAATGCATCCCAGAGGTACATCAAACCAGTGAAGAGATTTCATAAGTCAAACAAAGTATGTGAAAGAACTTCTGAAAAGGTTTGGACTTTCAGCACCTCAAGCATTCAAGCCACCAATGGCAATAAATGTAAGGTTAGAGTAAGATTCACTTGGTAAGTCAGTAGATCCAAAGACCTCTCTACTTTACCTCACAACCTCTAGATCAGACATACAATTTAGTGTGTGCATGTGTGCTCGATTTTCAAGCCAATCCTAAAGAAGTCACATGCTAGCTATCAAAAGGATTTTTAAAATCTGGTTGGAACATGGAACTTGGAATTTGGTATCCTGCTAGTTGCAAGTTAGATCTAATTGCTTACTGTGATTTGCTGATTGTGCTGGTTGTAAGCTGATAGAAAAAAAGTACTAGTCACTTGTGTTTATATCTAGGTGGATGACTAATTTCATGGGCTTCTAAAGCAACATCCAGTAGCTCTATCCACTGCAGAGGCTGAATATGTTGCAGCTGGTTTTTGTGGCACTCAAGTTCTTTGGGGTCAAACATCAGCTCCTAGACTATAATCACAAATTGGGGTGTATTCTATTTTGAGTGATAACACTAGTGCTATTAATTTGTCTAAAAAACCAATTCAACATTCACGAACAAAGCATATTGAAATAAGGCACCATTTTTCTAAGGGATGAGGTCGCTAAGAAATCTTTTGAACTTCACTTCATTGAAATTGAAAAACAAATTGCAGATATTTTCACTAAACCTCTTCCAGAAAAACAAATTCTCATTTAAGAAGAGAGCTGGTTTGTGCAAATTTCCACTTCTTGATATCTTCTATCTCTTTTTGCAAATAAAGTCTTCCTGTTCTTGCAAATAAATTCATCACTCTCACATTGCATTGGCAATCTTGGTATATCAAATGGTGATTTGAAAGAAGAAAGACAAGTTAGGCTTGTCTGGACACTTTCACTAGGTGTGAGTATATGTCTCGCCAAGTATCAAGAGTCTGTATGTAATTGTTGAGGGGGAGTCCTATCTTTCAATAAAATATTCTTGTTCATCTATTTTCACTTCATTCCATTCTATTTCTTCAATAATCATGTTCACCTTGTGAGGGGGAGATACATGAAAGGGGGAGTCATTGTAACATTCATTGACCTTACTTGTCTATCTTGAACCCCAAAATCATCAGAATTTTTGAGTCATTGTGTTATTTTCTTATGAGAGAATTAAGACATTGAAACTAAACTCATTGTGCATTTAGTTTAATTTCAAGATTCATTATCATTTCAAGGAAGTAATCTTAATACTGAATGTTTTAAAATGATTTGCAAAACACTATTATAGGCACATGAGTGGCTTTAATATTTCACATGTGTAGTTTAAGCTTCATTTTTACCACATGTTAAGAATAATTTTTCTAAATTGTAGTCATGACTTTTTAATCAAAGTAAACATATTCTTGTAAAAACATTAAAAGAAAATGATCAACAATCTAGAAAGATCAAACAACACAGAGCAATGCAAATTCTGAACCACTGAGTAACAGAGCCATTTCACCTAAAAGTGATTTGTTCGTGTCAAAAAGTAGAAATCAAAATTTCAACTCTGTATAAGATAATGAAAGTTAAACCACTGAGTAATCAGGAGGTCTTGCATCTGATCAATGTGATCTCTTGCACTGAAAAGTGAGATTTAACTAATTTATTCTTGTATTCTTTTCCAGCTAAAATTGAAAGAAAATCAAAAAGACAGGATAGAAAAGCTTAAGACTTAATAAAGTTCATGTTTACTGAGTTTAGACCTATTATTCTATATTGTGTTACAATAAAATCTCCTAACATCCTTGTAATACTTTGTTCACTCATATAGGTCACTTTACTTCACATTTGTATCATTATTTTTAACTACATTCAGATCCTTATATCTTGTAATACCTTGTGTTGAGTGTGTCTTTGTGATTAAACTTTGTTGCACAATACCAAACTCAAAATAACTTCTCATATGTCAATATCACTTGACCTCATTTATTTTGTCATCTGACTATTCATTTCCTACATTTCATTTCTTGATCTCCTACAATCTTTGTTTCTCTCTCTATCTATCTTTTTATGCTGTCAAAAAGGGGGAGAAAGTCCTTAAAAGGGGAGAAAGTTCTTTAAAGGGGAGAAAGTTTCTTATGGGAGAAAGTGTTCAAGGGTGAATATGATCAAGGGGAGTTATTGCAGTCAAGGGAGTCAGGCTATTGAGAGATTGTGCATATATTTTGTCATCATCAAAAGGGGGAGAATGTTGGGTTGAGGTGTATTTGAAACCTTTTAATGATGACTTTAATCATGACTAATTGACATCACTCATAATTTGATTTTGATGATGACATTTTGTACATATTAAAATGATGACATATTGATGACATACTGAACATGTTATACATTTATACATATTACAATAATGCTTAAACAACATGTTTTTGATGTTTAATATCTCACATTTTAATGATAATATCTTGTATTACTGGTTTACAATTATATTTTCAAGTTTACACAAATTTGTCACAGTGGTGTCGACACAGTCCACCTGTAGTGTCAACACAATGTCCTGTGGTGTGACACAGTCCACCTGTGGTGTCAACACAATGTCCTGTGGTGTTGACACAGTCCACCTGTGGTGTCCACACAGTCCACTTGTGTGTTGACACTAGATGACTGTCCCAGAAGCCTGTTCTGAAGCAGTAGACAGTGGTGTCGACATAGTCTGCTTGTGTGTCGACAGAGTCTGCCAGTGGTGTCGACACAGTCCACCTGTGTGTCGACACTGATTACGTCCCAGAAGCTTGTTCTGAAGCAGTAGCCTGTGGTGTCGACACAGTCTGCCTGTGTGTCGACACACTTCGACTGAAACTCAAAAACGTGAATTTTTCTGGACACGTGGCTGCTTAGGAATCAAGGGATTTGACCTAGATTTCCGTGCCCATGCACTCCAAGGCACCTTATGGACATATGGGGCTATAAATATCCATGATTCTCCTACCCCAAAGGCAGAGAGCCCATACACTTCCAGAAGAAGCTTTTGGCGGCAAAAAAGGGGTTTCCAGATCTTGCTCCATCTCCAGAAGCTGCAGGCCATCCTTTCAAGAGGAAGGACGTGGGAATCAAGGGGAATCTCTGGAGAGAAGTGTTGTGCTAGGAAAGGGAGAAGATCCAACTGAAGAGAGTAGTAGAAGAAGAATTTCTGGCGTTTCAGATGCCATAAAGCAGAGTATTGCCGATTGAGGAGAATCTCCATCGAATTCCATCAAGCTCCTCAATTCAAGCATCTGCAAGACCTCTTCACCGAAGAACATCTAATTCATACCTCTTTCACCTAATTCTTGGAGTGTTCATCTTATTTCTTCTTGTGAGAATGTACATGAAGTTCTGTACAGATTTCTGAGTTTATTGAGTCTATGAATCAGATCATTGCTAGAGGATCTGATCTCTTTCGTGTTTGATCTAGCTTTTGTACTGTGAGCCGTCGAGCTCTAGTTTGTGAGTCGTCGCACTCACTGTTGGTTTGAGCCGTCGTGCTCAATTTGGAGTTGTCGTGCTCCAATTGTGTTTGAGCCGTCATGCTCAGTTTGTGAGTCGTTGAACTCAAGGTTGTGTGTTGAGCTGTCGTGCTCAAGGGTGTTTGGAGTCGTCGTGCTCCGGTGTGAGTTGTACTCTTTTGAGTAGTGGAGCCTCACTGTGTGAGGGGTGGATGTAGGAATCACTGGTGTGATTTATGAACCACCTAAAAATCCTTTGTGCAATGGTTTGATCTTCTTGTCTGCGCTAGAAGCTTGCATAGGATTCGCTTTCACACTAAGTGTTTAATTGCTTCACACATCATCTACACACACCACACTTTAGATCAGTAAATTGTTTGTTTGAATTGATCTCTGATTCGAAGTAATTTTGAATTGCTTAAGCTTCCGCAGTAATTGGTGTCAGATCTATTCCCCCCCTTCTAGATCTGATCCATCCACCTATTCGATCCTATAGTTTCCACCTAGTTACACTTGTTTCACACACACACCACACAAGGTACTAACACTTCTGTCAAGTGTTCTTTCATATTCAGATAATCTTAAATTGCAAAAAGTCCTATTCACCTCCCTCTAGGACACCTAAAGCTCCATCTAGATCCAACACACTTATCTCCAGCCTGTGAACTTAGCCGAAACTAAGATGGCACCCAATTTTTAAGATTCGACAGTTTGATATATGATTTCTCATTCATGGAGATTGATAAGATCCTTCCATTTAGCATCACCTTACGATGGCATAGCCTTAATCCATTTAGTATCACCTTAGGATGGCATAGCCTTAATCCATTTAGTATCACCTTAGGATGGCATAGCCTTAACGTTAATGGTGAGGTTCCACTGAGGAAAGGCTTACGGTGGATACATAGGCACCTAGAGACGAGAAAGGGCGTAGCAAGTGATGAAATGCCTCGAGGAGTTGAAAATAAGGATAGATTCTGAGATTCCCAAATAGGTCAAACTTTCGAACTACTGTTGAATCCATAGGCAGGAAAGAAACAACTTGGCAAACTAAAACATCTTAGTAGCAAGAGGAAAAGAAAACAAAAGCAATTCTCATAGTAGCGGCAAGAGAAATGGGAGCAGCCTACATTATGAAAACGGGGTTGTTGGAGAGTAATGCAAGCATCATGCTGCTAAGCAAAGTGGTTGAATACTACACCCCAAATGGCGAAAGTCCAGTATCCAAAATCATCCCTAGCTTATGCTCCGATCTGAGTAGCATGGGGCATGTGGAATCCCGTGTGAATCAGCAAGGACCACCATGCAAGGCTAAATACTCCTGGGTGACTGATAGCGAAGTAGTACTATAAGAGAAAGGTGAAAAGAACCCCCATCTGGAAGTGAAATATAACATGAAACCGTGAGCTCTCAAGCAATGGGAGGAGAATGTGATCTCTAACCATGTGCCTATTGAAGAATGAGCCGGCAACTCATAAGCAATGGCTTGGTTAAGGGAATCCACTAGAGCCATAGTGAAAGTGAGCCTTCATAGGGGCGATTGTCACTGCTTATGGACTTAAACCTAGGTGATCTATCCATGACCAGGACGAAGCTTGGGAGAAACTAATTGGAGGTCCGAACTAACTGATGTTGAAGAATTGGCGGATGAGTTGTGGCTAGGGGTGAATGCCACTCAAACCCAGAGCTAGTTGGTTCTCCCTGAAATGCGTTGAGGCATAGTAATTGACTAGACATGTAGGGGTAAAGCACTATTTCAATGTGGGTTGCAAGAGCGGTACTAAATCGAGACAAACTCTAGATACTAGATATGAAACAACATAATAGAGGTCAAGGTCAGCCAATGAGACGATGGAGGAATAAGTTTCATTGTTGAGAGAGAAACAACTCGTAATGTCCTAAAATTTATAATAAAATAATAATATGATACTGAGAAATTTAAAGAGATAGTAAATTATATGTAAAACATGGGCACTTACATGAAACATGACTACCCTTAATTTAGAAATATTTTCCTATTACTAATGTAATTCTAAAGAGGAAGGCAATGGATCACCCACCTGTTGGATCTCTTGTTTTGATGATGTTTAACTATGATCCATACAAATGTGAATATCCTGCTTCAATCATATTTAACACTATTTTTCATGTTTAGTTCACAGAAATGTTGATATAATGACAGTGGTGTCGACACAATTCTGATAGTGTGTCGACACATGATTCAATCCCATGCAAATGGTCATGAAAGGAAGTCAGTTGTGTCGACACAGGTACATCATGTGTCGACACATCATCCTCTCATAGAAGCTATTCAGAACTAAAGGAGTCAGTGGTGTCGACACAAGTTCAATGTGTGTCGACACATCCTGTGGATACTAGTAAGCAGTGAAGTGTGAAGAAGCCAGTGGTGTCGACACAAGTTGATTATGTGTCGACACATCCTATGCATCCAGAAAACAGTCAGAAGACAAGCAGTCTGTGGTGTCGACACAGGATGATTGTGTGTAAGGCCCTCAAAATTTTTTCATATTATGTTTATTTAATTATGTGTTATAGTACTTATTTTCTATACATATTATATTTATTATTTCTGTACATGTGAGTGTGTTGCGTTTTAAGTTCTGCCCGAAATCCCTGGTTAACGTCAACATCACTTGACGTTAAGAGCAGGTTGACGGCAACTTGTGTGTCGTTGACTTCATGGCCAGAGGATATAGACGTCCAGATCGATTGACATCTACTTCCTGTTAACGGCAGCAAAGTAGCCGTTTACTTCTCCAACTGTGTTTGCGATTCCAGATCTGAAACGGCTACATTTTCTCCGGAATCTAATTAGGAAACCCAATCCCCAACGGTTAGGACTCCTAATGCTAGGAGTACCCGACTCTATGCCTATATACCTGGAGATCTCAGTTAAGGGAGGACTATTCTCACCTAGGGCTTTTGGGTTCTGAGGAGGAAAAAGGGAGAACTTGTGAGGCTTGATCCGGTGTTTGGGAGGCTACTCAGCGATCTTCTTCGACTGGAAGGTGCACCTGGAGGTGAAGAAGCTCTTTTGACTCCGGGAGACCATCTATTCAAGTGTGAAGACTGGATTTGGAGTTGGAGAGAACACTTTCTTGGCTTGGCCGAGGAGGGCTTCATCGCCAAATTGAATCTTTAGAGATTTTATTCTAGACAAGTAGCTTAGGGGTTTATCCCTAGACATGTCTCCTAGGTTCTAGGAATTTTGTGGATTTTTACATCGTGTCCTAGACCCCCAAATTCTCTCTTTTATTGAGTTCGGTCTGCACTTTTCTGCATACAGGAGGTTGACGGCAACTTTGTTGCCGCCAAGTTCCTGAGTTGACGGCAACAGACCGTGTCGTTAACCCATCTTGACGGCCAAACCCTTGCCGCTAAGTTCTTCTGTTTTTACAGAACTGTGACTTTCATCTCTGTGTTATGATTTTTGGATTTCTGGATGTCTGATCATGCTGTAAAAATCATGAATGTTCAGGTACTGTCTTAGGGTCAACCCATGATTTTTTTGTCGAAATTTGATCATGCTTTTATTTAGTATAATTTCTGTTATGGTGAAATATGCATGATTTGACAAGGTTTAATCTGAATAAATAGTTTTAATGCATGCTACTATTCTAGAAATTTTTTATGAACTTAGGGTTACTGTTTGCATGTTTTAAACCTGTGAGAATTGAATGTTTTACTTCCTACCATGTTAAGTGAAATATTTTACTGAAATTACATGAAATCTGTATTAAATGTTAAAAATAGTTCTATTGTTGCGAAAATTCTGGAAAAAATTAGACATATGATGTGTTACTTGCTTAGGGTTTGTAGTTAAATTTTGAGACTGTTTTGATGTCCACAGATATTGTTTACTCTTATAAAGGGTAATTAAGCCATGTAAGCATGTTGATTAAGATAATGTATTTTCAAGTGATTAGCAGCATGTTTAGGTATGTTATGCTTAATTTGACACTATGAGACAGTCATGTTAAGCTCTGTAAACTGAAGTTTATGTGTTAAGTAGCATGCATGTGAATAGATCAAATAATGTGCATAAAATGATGCTAATCATGTGTTTAATCAAGAGAATGTGTTTAAGTGATTGTCGAAATTGACATGCTACCATAGAAGGCTGTGGAGCGTACTATAGAAAATTCCCTATGGGAAGGCTCATGTGTATGTGATATCTTGTGGGCATCAAGATGAAATCTTGGAGGTGGACAAGTACCACTAGTTAGGGTGGAGAGGGCTTCTCCCGGTTCTGCGCAGTTACCAAGATTCGTCACTATATTGCCTAGGTGACGGTATGTGTTATGTGAATGTGTGTCCTTCTTATGGTGGTTCAGACTATGTGTCACGGCAATTAAAGTGTAAAAGTGTGAAAAGTGTGTATATGTGCAATGTGATCATGTGATAGTGTTGTGTTAACGTATTACCATGTGAAAAGATGTGAAACCATGTGAATGTGATTTGTTTATGTTAAAATAGCAAGTAAAAAATGTGCATATGTGATTTAAAAGCATGTGAAAAATGTTAGACATCATGCTAGGATTGTTAGTTATCATGTACTTAACTTCATGATCTAATTGTGTAGAATTATGAAATGATATGAATTGAAATTGACACAATGAATCAAGTTAAAGACCATGTGTAGAAAGCATGCTATAGGTTATTCATGTGTATTTGCTTAATTGACGTGAAGCATGTGCCATACTTCTCTTATTGTTTAAAAGAATAGCATGTATGTGATGTGTGTAAGAATGTGCCAATAGGCTGCTTGCTGGGTTTTTTTGGAAGACTCATACTTGCTTTAACATACAAGTGAGACAAGTGTCTCCGTGCTAGAGGAGGACATAGTGAGGAGCGACTCCGAGCGAGAGGAGTAGCTGCACTTGTGGAGATTTTCTACTTAGACTACATTATCTTTCATTAGTATGTGAACAATGTCATTATGCTACATGGACTTGTATAATTGTGGACATTTGTTATTTACATTTTGTGACGGCCTGGATACTTATGCCCAATAAGGCTCCATATCCAGATCCGCCTCCCACGAACGGACCGAAGTCTCGCAAGGGATATCTCACACAAGTGTCCAGTAAGAATATAAAAGACAACAACTATAGTATAAGATACAAGAAAGTACATGTGCTCATATCTGTAAACCACATGTACAACTGTCCCAATACATTAACATGTCCAATTAAAAAGTACAACTACCTGAGGCATACCCCGAGGGAGCACAAGCTCACACAACACGACTACAACTCAACGTTGGTGGTACAAGTCTGCCACAATGTCTCCACAAGCCACAGAAACGGCAAGCCCTGAAAAGAACTGTAGGGGAGTGAGCCTCAACAAGTCACAGGTCAGTAGGGGACCACCCAAAACAACACGCAACACTGAAGAACCTCAACCCAGAGGGTCTCACTGGCAACTCAAATAGCCAAACCATATCATGCTCACAACATTATAATAAATAACAGCTTAAACAGTAAATCATAAACAAATACATATTCCTCGGAAAGAAAGAGGAACCAAAGGACTAGCACAGCACTACTAGTCCGCTCCATAGCTGAAATGCCTAGGCCGGAAGCCTCACAGGCACATTATTTCAACGACTGGTCGCTAAGCTACAAGCGACACACAGGAAAATCACTACCTAGGCTACAAGCTTCATAGGCGAACCCCAAACACACGGGTAGCAGAACCGCTGACCAAGAGCTAGCCCATTGTACCCCCAGACCACAATATGTCGGGAGCCACACACAAGGTAGCAGGACGGGCTACAACGATGCCAGTCCATCATGCACTGAAACCATAATCGGAAGTTTATCCGAGGAAGGGTAAAACACAACAAGTGGAAGGTCACACCACATGACCTCACCTCAACACCTGAAAAGACTGGTACACAGCGTGCCACCATAAAGCACTAGCCACACAGGGTACAGGTATCTACTACACGACGGGTACCACCACGGAAACCATAACCAAACCAGTGCCACCATAAAGCACGCCACCACGGGCAAAACCTTGACACAACTGTGCCAACGACGGGGCACACCACATGAGTCAAACCACAACCAGTGAGTCTCCGCTCACCAACCACAACTACAACCGTGCCAACACCAGGGCACACCTCAACGGGTAAAACCACAACCAACAAGCCACTACACACACACTGCAACCAGTAGCAAAGCACGAGTCGGAAAGGAACGACGCCGCCACACGGGAACGGACTACTGGTTCATGACTCCAGTATCCAACCCGGACAACACAACACAAGAACTACCTCTCAATCTCACAGTCACGGATGAAAGGTCCAACTCCGCTCCACAAGCACAAGCCAAAGAACAGTGGAGACTAACCAACACCACACTTGCAGACCACACAAGCTGCAGGCATGCCTGGCAACTTTAGGGATTCTGGCCTAAGTTCCTAAAGTGAGGCACTGGGAAACAAGACTAGCTGGGGACCATTGTTGACTACTGGTGTCCATACCCCCAACTACGAGCGTGCTACAAGCGACCAAACACAAACACTCACAAGTCGTTGTCCCACTGCCATCTTTCCCTCAGCCAGATGTATAACTCAAAACACAGGAGTGAGGGTGTCCAGGATCGACGACACAGACTTGACGGTACAACCCAAGTACCAGGACAGACCCCGAGCACAACAAAACACACGTGCCTGGCTCACACAGAACCTAGGGTACCCGACGCAGAGGTATTTTGGAACAGGCGCCGGACCACCAAACTCGAAAAGCTCAAACCATGGTACATACACTAATATTTATTTCAAACCACGGTACAAGTGCCACGAGTAGCTGTCCCTGGTCACCATGTGACCTACAAGTAGGGCTGCCAACGGGCCGGAGTCGGAATCAGAAATGGTACTTTCCGCATCCATTTCCTATAAGAAAAATCGGAAAGGGTCGGAAACGGAAACTAATCGGAAACATTTTGTACGATCAAATGGTAGATGTATATAGTATTAGAAGCAATGGTAAAAGAGATGTCTTTGATAATAATATGCATAATACATACTACGAGAGAGATAAGTTATTATATTCTATTTACAAATAAAGAGAAGCTAAAAACTTAGTCTAAAGTTTTTAAATATTAAGAAATAAGATTTTAAGAGTATTATTTTGTAAAAAAAATACAAAATATATCTTATCGGAAACGGGAAACGGAAAATCGGAAAATAATCGAAAACGGAAAAAAAAACGGATACGAAAAGGTCGGAAACAGATCGAAAAGTCAGAAACGGATATCCATTGGCAGCCCTACCTACAAGCTAACCTACACAACACATACACGAATTACGTTAATCATTAATCATCGGTCATTTCATTACCTCCTTTACCACATTAAACACCATGTACAATAACCGTGCACAAACTCTTAATCTTACTCGGGCTATACTAATTAAACCATCTGAAAGGACCCATAAAAGACATTAAAGATCAAGGCTAGGTTCACACTAGAACCTTACTGCCCAACTACCACGACAAACCATAAAGGTATACCACGATAATGTGTGCGCCATGCACACACACATAATCTATGTAAACGACACACCCACTTGCGTAAACAGCACATCCAACCACATGAATGTCACGCTAATAGGCACTACGGATGCCAATGCACCACGCACACTAGCCGCACACAAAATACCGATAATCGAATAATCGTACACAAAAATATACACAATAGGACCTCTCGACTGAGGTCGTGAAGTGGGGTAGTGTCGCCTTTAGAACGTGACACCCCGATATGTCACGTTCACAAACTGAACGCGACGGGTCTGCCTGTCACGTTTTGAACACGACAGGGGGTTCCGTCGCCTTCACAGGCGAAAAACCTAATCTAGGATCCTCTCCCCGGATCACCCCAACAAGCCATGCAAACACGTTTAATTCCCATTTTTCATGCTTAATGAATACCCTAGCATGATATCCCTGTTATAAAGCAGTAAACAGTCTAAGCATGCATCACACATGATCCACGCAACGAAACCAGGTGGGATCTCCCTACCTTCGCGAAGAACGCGAAAACCATCCACAGTACGGCATCTCCCCCGCTCCACGCGACGTACTCGCGGCGAGAGCACGCCAAAAACCCCGCTAAAATGCCAAATTGCCCAGAGAAACCGCAAAAACTCCTCCCCTGGCCGAGCAGAGCTTGCCCCAGCTCTGTCCGGCCAAAACTTCTTTAAAAATGCACAGTGGTTGGGAACGCGATGCAGCCCTACGTTGTGACCTAAACACGACGTAGGAGGCCGTCGCCTTCCCAAGGCCGACGTCAGCTGACTGCCCAGCGCACGACACGCGGCAGCCATGCAAACGAAGACCGCCAAACAGCGGCAACATGAACGCGACCACCAGGGCCATCGCGTTCAGAATGCGACGCATACCACTGTCGCGTTCACAGGCAGAGAACCTGTGAGCGCTTTTGGCCCAATCTGCCGGCCCACAAAGCCTCACAACCCACGCGGACACCTGAAACACAAGCTAATGGGCCACACATTAGCCACCAAACCCGCTAAACAAGGATCCACGAGGATCCGAAAAATGTGCGACGTTACATTATTATCACCTAAAAAGAAATGTCATCCTCGACATTCAAAATAAACCATAATAAGCCAGATTATCACCTAAAAAGAAATAAAACCATATACAGAACAAGTAGGATACAGTTCCTCTGCATCTTTCTTTCAAACCATCTGTACTGAAAACCATTTTTTTCATTTTCACACTTGTTATGCCTTCTATCTCTTTCAATTCATTTCATTACTGCTCCATTCCATAGATTCAATCTGACATTCCTTACCTTTTGACCGTAGGCGATTCTACCTTGCCGGTGGCGCTTTATCTCATTGGACTCAACCTGGTTCCACATTTTCTGGTTGTGTTTGCAAACATTTCTTTCTGGGCCATTTTCCTTGCTCAAAACCTTTCACTTTATTCGCTACCTTTCGATGTGTCTGTGTGCTATGCCTTGCTTAAATTCTCGAATTCCTCTGTGCCATTCCATATCCACTTGTCACCGTTAGCCATTACTCTGCTTTATCTGCATTCACATACTTAACTGTCTGACTTGTGGGTTATGGACCCACCACGCTTCCGCTGCGCTACTCTGATCACACCAAACACTGGGAAAAACCATAACTCTGACCTCAATTTCACCTTTACTGGCTTCCCAAATCATCTTATTTATTCACTTACCATTGGAAGGAAACACTAATGTTTCCGATCTGCTTTTCTTATTCTGATCGAACCATCTGCTTAAACTCTGAATTCTGGCATACCACTGTCAACACATCTTACCTTAATTCGTATTCCCAGGTTGACGTTGCACTTTTCTTATCTCATAATTACACTGCTTAACTGACCCTGCTCAGATTCTGTTTTTTTCTGTGCCACACTAAATTCTGAATTTTACATATCACTACTAACATACTTTACCTTTTATATGACTAACTCAGCAAACCAAACCCATATCTTTTTACAATTCTATTCTCACTACTGCCACGATGTTATCAAGACAAAACTTACTCGATGTCATCTTATTCAAAATTCCTTGCTGCTAAACTGATCATGCCTTTCCTTATCCTTTTTGTTGCTTTGCACCTCTTAATCTACTCATTATTCTTTAACTGTTCTACTGCGACCTTTACATTAAACTTTGGAGACATTCTTATACGAAACCATTATTCATCTAGATCACCTTGCTGCTTACTATTTACACAAATTCCTGCTACACATTCCTTGATTCATCTGATTATCGATGCTTTATAATCTACCATATTTCATATATTTAGTAATATTGAACTTAACTTTACTGCCAACATCATAATTTCATTTCTGCAAAGCATTTCTCTTAACTATTAACTAACTGCCTATCTTACTGTACCCATTCACACTGCAATCCTTCTTATTATAATACTGACATAGCCATAAACTGAAACTATATCCTTCAAACACAATATCTGATTCTGCCTGGCTCCTCTATTCTACATTACTGATCCACTACCGAATACCAAACAATTCCACTAATGCAGCTTACTCACAAATGTCCATTCACAATTTACCTTGCCTTGACCTTAATCTGCCTCTGGCACAAAATTTACTTTCCTGTGCCCATAAATTGCACATAAATGCTGGCATTACTGCTCTATTTTTAACACTGTATCTGTGTAAATCTTTCTACGAATCCTTACCCACTGCACTTACTAAGTGAACATCTTCCTTATGAAATTCTCAGAAAATCTGACTACATGATGTTCTTTTTATTCTTTTTTACCTAGCTGCTCATCTCTATATATACTAACACGAATCACTATATCAAACTTTCCATTATCATCATATTATCATAACAGCACTATTCTGAAAATCATACAAAATATATCTTATCGAAACGGAAACGGAAATCGGAAAAATAATCGAAAACGGAAAACGGATACGAAAAGGTCGGAAAACAGATCGAAAAAGTCAGAAATCGGATATCCATTGGCAGCCCTACCTACAAGCTAACCTACACAAACACATACACGAATTACATTAATCATTAATCATCGGTCATTTCATTCTCCTTTACCACATTAAACACCATATACAATAACCGTTCACAAAACTCTTAATCTTACTCGGGCTATACTAATTAAACCATCTGAAAGGACCCATAAAAGACATTAAAGATCAAGGCTAGGTTCACACTAGAACCTTACTGCCAACTACCACGACAAACCATAAAGGTATACCACGATAATGTGTGCGCCATGCACACACACACTTAATCTATGTAAACGACACACCACTTTGCGTAAATAGCACATCCAACCACATGAACGTCACGCTCAATAGGTAATGCGGATGCCAATGCACCACGCACACTAGCCATGCACACAAAATATCGATAATCAGACAATCGTAACACAAAAATATACACAATAGGACCTCTCGGCTGAGGTCGCGACGTGGGGTAGTGTCGCCTTCAGAACGAGACACCCCGATATGTCGCGTTCACAAACTGAATGCGACGGGTCGGCCTGTCGCATTCTGAACGCGAGATGGGGTTCTGTCGCCTTCACAGGCAGAAACCCTAATCCGGGATCCTCTCCCCGGATCACCCCCACAAGCCATGCAAAACATGTTTAATTCCCATTTTTCATGCTTTAATGAATGCCTAGCATGATATCTACTGTTTATAAAGTAGTAAATAGTCTAAGCATGCATCACACACGATCCACTCAACGAAACTAGGGGGATCTCCCTACCTTCACGAAGAACGCGAAAACCATCCACAGTACAGCGTCTCCCCCGCTCCAAGCGACGTACTCGCAGTGAGAGCACGCCAAAAACCGCGCTAAAACGCCGAATCGCCCAGAGAAACCGTAGCAACTCCTCCCCTGGCCAAGCAGAGCTTGCCCCAGCTCTGTCCGACCAAAAACTTCTTAAAAACGCACAATGGTGGGAACGTGACGCAGCCTGGTCGTCAACTTCCAAGGCCGACATTAGCTGACTGCCCAGCGCACGATGTGGCAGCCATGCAGACGAAAAAAGACCGCCAAACAGCGACAACATGAATGCGAACACCAGGGCCGTCGCGTTCAGAACGCGATGCATGCCCCTGTCGCGTTCACAGGCAGAGAACCTGTGAGCACTTTGGGCTCAATCTGCCGGCCCACAAAGCCTCACAACCCACGCGGACACCTGAAACACAAGCTAATGGGCCACACATTGGCCACCAAACTCGCTAAATAAGGATCCATGAGGATCCGTAAAACGCGTGACTTTACACATTTGCTACTATATAGACTGTGGAATGTGTGAATAATGATGGAATAAGACTTATCTTTTATTTCTGTTGTACTCTCTTTTGTTATTTATGTACATCTCTACATGCTTTATTGTGTTGAGTATATGTCCCACTGTGACAGCGCCTTTTATATCGATGTGGATTGGTAAAATTGTACCGGTATGAAGAGGGTCGTTACATTGTGTGTCGACACATCCTGTATCTCCCAGAAGCATTGTTTTTGATATGTGGTCAGGTGTGTCGACACAAGTGAAATGTGTGTCGACACAAGTCACCAGTCAATGCTGCCAGGACACAAAGCAAGGAACATGTGTCGACACATAACTCAAGTTGTGTCGACACACTTCGACTTTTGTTCCATATTTGATTTCGTGGACACGTGGAAGGATTTGGATCAAGGCTTTTGAGTGGGAATTCTGTGCCCTCAAAACTCCAAGGCACCTCGTGGGTACATGGGACTATAAATGCCCATTATCCACACATCTTTTGGGGACACACACCTCAGTTTCTCATCCTCCAAAAGCAGAAGGTCAAAACCAGAGTGAGTCTTCATCCGTGTAGAATTGCTGTCCAGATCTAAAGAATTGGGGATTCAAGCATCTTGATCCATCAACTTCAAGTGGAATTCCCAGATTCCTAAGTTCACATCATCGAGCTAAAGCTGGAAGTCTGAAGTCTCAACTGGGAGCATAACAAGGGGAAATCAAACCAGTCCTTTCTGATCTGAAATTCACTTGATTCATCTGGTTCTTCATCTCAAACTCAATTCGATCTGTGTGTGTGTGTGTACTGATAGGAGATCAGTACATGGAGTTTTGTGATTGTGTGTGTTTTGTGATCTTTGCTGGGTTTTGCATAGATCAGATCTGTGTGTGTGGTGTGTTGATTAGATCAAGGCTAGAGGATCTGATCTTTTGTGAACTCGATCTAGCATGTGTGTGTGTGGCTGAGCCGTTGAGCTCAAGTGTGTGTGTTGTACTCATCCTTGAGTGGTGTGTCCTCACTGTGTGAGAGGTGGACGTAGGAGTCACTGGATGTGATCTCTGAACCACCTAAAAAATCTCTTGTGCACAATGGTTTGAATTGTGGTTTGACTTTGTCTCATCATTAGATGCATGCATAGGGGTTCGGTTAAACTCTTAACATTTACACACTAGTTCACATAATCTGAATGTTCAATTGCCTCACACAATTTGTGCACTTAATCACATCAGATCAGTGGGGTTTTTAATTGAGTAGATTCTTTATTGCGAAGTAATTTTTAAATTGGTTAAGTTTCGCTGCAAATCTATTCAATCCCCCTTCTAGATTTGCCATTATCAAATATCCAATCCTGACACCACCATCATCTAAGATCATGCCCACAATCCTCGTAACGAGTGTTAACGCCCTTAATTGGTCACTGCCCTAGAGTTATGTCCACGACTTGGCCTTAACTATTGCCATGTATATTGAAACTGTCTGGAAAGAGCGACCACCATCTTTAATCTGCACTCAAATTGGTGGAGAGTAGTTCTCGAAGCCTCCCACCCTCTTGCTTACTACCTTGCTTTTACTAACTTAGTCATTAGAAGATTTTTCCTGAGATCCTCATCCCATGATCCCTGATCCTTTGTTTATCTTTACAGATCCCTCTCTTGGTGAACGAAAAGTGTCATTCTATCTTCTAGATTCCAAGATCATCTTACAGTCAGTAGTTAGAATCGAGAGTACCACTTCGAAACCTATTCCTAATAGGATTTAAATTTCAATTGTAAACGGAGGGCTAATTACTAAGTCACTTCTTGGGTATTAATCACTTAACTTTGATTTTTTTTTTGGAAAACTACCCTATTAAAATACCCTTATAATTTTTTTATAAATTATTCCTCATGAAATTTGAATAAGTGACAGGCTAAGCACTAGGTCATTGCTCTGTGTTTACTTAAACTTGATATGGGTGGACTAGTCATGTGTATGTCTATGAGAGTATTGAAAAATCAAAAGTTCTGCTGGGGACTGGATGCAAGTTGGTAAAAAGGTTAACAGAATCAGTATAAAATTATTGCGTTTATTGTACGATGGAACCATTACTTCACCCCTCTTCTTTTACGCGGTGTGTTAAGTTGCTTCCGTTCATTTAATCAATAAATTATTAATCTTTATCTAACACTCTCACTTATCCCTCTCCTAGAACTACTCGACGCGTCATATGAAATTAATAATAATAATAATAATAATAAGAAAGAAATAGGACAAATTAAAGTCACCTGAGTCGTTTTCACATAGGAATATGGAGCCGTGCACGCGTGGAAACAAATACGAAAAGGAAGAGAGGACGTAAAACGATGGAAGAAGACTGTTTTGGCAGGTATGTTGAAAATGGTAACAACAACGGATGGAAAAGTAGAGAAGAAGAATAAAGTAGCATGGCCTAGCAAATTGTAGAAGTGGTCGGTGACACTTTTGCTTAATGATCTACATATCGTCTCCAACTACTGAAAAAAGAAAAAGTTAAGAAGATTCGAAGCTACCACTGTCACACTTCCTAAACGAGAAAACTTTGGAAGCCGCTGAAACCGTGATAGTTTTGTTGGGGCGTATTGTGAGAGAGACTGGTGTGGCAGTTTCCACAGTGGATCAATCATGACAAGTTTGAACGAGAGTTTTGAAGTCTCTGTTTAATCTTTTGGGCTTAAGCAATTGTGTTGGGCTTAAGCAATTGTGTGAACAGAAAGAAATTAAAAAAAAAAAATTTAAACGAGCCAACTGGACTTGTAATAACGACCGAAAGCGAATCCACATGTGGAAATCAAACATCAATTTGCTAGTTTGAACTTTGAAGACGAACCCACCATCAAATGATCCTGTGAACTGAAAGAATAAAAATAAATAAATAAATTTTATGACCAAACTGGATTTCTAAAAGACTGAAAGTTGAGTGAACATGTGTAAAATCAAACGGTAGATTTGAACCCAGAACATTTGAGGACGAACCGTGCGATGCAAAAAATGAACAAAACAAGGACTGGGGTTTCAACCTTCTACTTGGATCTTTTATAAGATCTGAAACAATCACATCTACATCGTTTCTATGCTATACCAATGGCTCTTAAACGCAGTCCGCGATGTTCCCAAGTTAGCTAGCCAAGTATAACTTTGGGCGCGCACGGCAGTGTCTTAAATTAGCGATGGATTACTTTCTTGCATTCGAGTCCAGAGTTAGCTCTCTGAGTATACAGTTTGAGCTTTAATATGGTCTATTGAAGTGGGCCTTTGTGGAGCTTCCATTTATTAGTTGCCTACCAAGACAACATCTCAGGTGAAGGGAAAAAAGAGGCACCACTT
This sequence comes from Colocasia esculenta, assembly GCA_014218235.1. Classification (NCBI taxonomy): domain Eukaryota; kingdom Viridiplantae; phylum Streptophyta; class Magnoliopsida; order Alismatales; family Araceae; genus Colocasia; species Colocasia esculenta. The sequence continues at coordinate 12,488,502 of CM024765.1, read as the reverse complement.
TTTAGGAAAACATGTTGCTTAACTTAATACACGTTTCCATTATGGTACAATGTATGAACTAATTTGTACAAACCAGTATAGACTGCAGAAAGTATACGTAGGCCACTCAACTCATGAATCTCTTACTATGACATTATCTCCAGGGCTTCTCTAGTCTGTCCAAGGATATTGAACACAGTCGCCGCTATGTGCTGAGGAGTCAGGCCAGCTTCGGCGAACTGATCAGCCGGTGAGCCGTGATCTATGTAGCGATCGGGCAGGACCATTGGTCTCCACTGCAGTAAAGGTAACAAGAGCACAGGTTTATCAGTATGGCCGCGGGGGTTTCCCACTACGTCTATTCATAGTTTAGAAGAAAGTTGGATATGTTACCTTTGTTGTTCCATCTAGGAGACCATTGAGGGCCATGAACTGAGCAACATGAGAGCCAAAACCTCCGATTGATCCCTCCTCAACAGTGATCAGGATCTCATGTGTTTTGGCTAGGCTGCGAATAAGGGTGTGGTCTAGTGGCTTGCAGAAGCGTGCATCTGCCACGGTTATTTTCAGCCCACGTTCTTCCAGTACAGAAGCTGCAGCAAAGCAACTTTGGACTGCCGTTCCATAGCCCAGCAGAGCTACCCGCTGACCCTCGATGAGGATTCGACCTTTACCGACCTGTCAAACATTCGGGGCAAAGCTCTTCAACATGGAACATGACTAATGTTCTCCCCATACTCAGAGACATGCAGTTAGTTACCTCGAGAGGAACACCTTTATTTCCAGGTGGCAGAGGAACGCCAATGCCATTCCCCCTGGGATAGCGGAAGCATGAGGGTCGGTCATCAATGGCTGCAGCAGTTGCCACCATGTGAAAGAGCTCTGCCTCATCCGATGGAGCCATGACCACCATGTTTGGCAGGCATGCCATGTATGTGACATCAAAGGTTCCAGAGTGTGTAGGTCCATCCGCTCCAACAAGTCCTGCCCTGTCTAGTGCAAAACGCACAGGCAATTTTTGCAAATCGACGTCGTGTATCACCTGCTTAACCAAAGAAAGCTTGTTTAACCCATCTAGACCAGATAACATTTAAGATGTTGAAAGCAGAAACATCACAACATATGCAATTTCTGAATAAAGAGAGAATAACAATGATGCATGCGCTGAGAAAATTGAGCAAAAGCATGCCTGATCATATGCCCGTTGCAGGAAAGATGAGTATATGGCACAGAAGGGCTTGACACCCTCACAGGCGAGGCCAGCTGCAAAGGTGACCGCATGCTGTTCTGCAATTCCAACATCAAAGCACCTTGTTGGAAAGCGGCGTTGGAAAAGGTTAAGGCCTGTCCCACCTCCCATTGCTGCATGGATTGCAATTACATCCTTATCCATCTCAGCCTCAGCTATCAGTGCCTCTGCAAAATAGTTGGTGTAGGACTGAGTCTTGGAGCTAGACTTGAATTGTTTTCCGGTCGCCGGATCAAACTTTGCAACTCCTGCAATCAAATCCCGCCAAAGGATCATAATGACAGTATGACATCTATTTTTTCAAAAATCTCTTTTAGTTTCCATTGAAGCAGATGCGAAGATATCTGATTTTCGGAAATTATACTCACCATGGTACTTGTCAGCTGCTTTCTCTGCATAAGGATAACCTCGCCCTTTCTCAGTCACTACATGTATGAGCACTGGACCTGTTGTCTTGGTACTTTTCACTTCTTTGAGAATGGTGACAAGGTCATCCATGTTATGGCCATCTACAGGACCTATGTAGTAGAGCCCTAGCTCTTCAAAAAGTGTTGAACCAGATCCACTGATCATTCCCCGAGCATACTCGTCAACCTTGGCAGCTAATTCATGCATTGACCCACCAATTTGCTTTGTTACACCCTAAAGGACATATATATGAGACAACTCAGTAGACCTTCGTATATAAAGTGTGAGCACTAAATTCCATGTTCTTATTGTTGCATGACTGAGGATAGTTCTGATTTTTTTCATTTAAGGAAATGTTAAGCAAGATGCACAACTCAAGTTTTCTCAACTTCAGACTTGCATAGCTGAAGCATATTATTTTGCAATCACCAAAAAAATGGCTTGCTCATTCTTTTATGTAAAAGATGATTTACTGCTCCCCGCAATACTTTTTCTCAGAACTGAGTAGAAGATTAAGCATTAAAATGTATATAACAAAGTGCTCATTCTGCATATAAATGAATGGCGGATCAATACTTACTTTGGCAACCTCTCTCAGTTCTCTGAGTGGTCTACTGGACTGCAATCTACTAAGTGCACTACTCAAAGCCCCAACAGGTGGTGTAGGCCCATCAAGAGTGGCAGTAGGCAAGGAGACCTGCTTATTGTCATTCAAGATGACAATCATGTCCGAGTCGAGATATCCAGCATTGTTCATTGCTTCATAAGCTTGTCCAGCTGTCATGGCCCCATCACCTATAACTGCAATCACATTGTTCCTTCTGCCCTTTAGGTCCCTCCCAACAGCCATGCCTGTTTTGCCCAAATTAAAAAAAACAAAACAAGGATTCCTCAGAGGGCCAGTGAATGTTTCCTTCCCCATTCTCTGGAGAATAGGATCAAAATATGCTTTTCAATATACACCTAGAACTATGTGAACAATTTGTGCTGATGTGCTGCAGCTTCTAGATAACAAATGCTACATGGTGCTAAATATTAGGAAAGGAATAGTCACCCAGGGCTGCCGAGATGCTTGTGGAGCTGTGCCCAGTACCAAAGCAGTCATGTTCACTCTCAGAACGTTTTGTGAATCCAGATAATCCATTTGTCTGTCTCATTGTTGGCATCTTGTTCCTTCTTCCAGTAAGTATTTTGTGAGGATATGACTGTAGGAACAATTCTCCATGTTACTGGAAGAAATGACTTGAAGGCAGATAAAAATATGGGCAAAAAACATAGGAATCTTGCATTTTTTTAGGATCTTATAGATTATTATTGTTTAGTAATTTGCAAACCCCCTTAGTTAAACAAATAGACAAATAGTAGAAGATAGTCCAAAGGAAGGGAAGGAAAGAACCTGGTGTCCGACATCCCATAGTATCTTGTCCTGTGGGGTATTGAAGACATAATGGAGGGCAACCGTTAACTCCACTACTCCAAGGCTTGAGCCAAGGTGGCCGCCCGTTTTTGACACATTGAAGATGACATCAGAGCGTAGCTCATCTGAAAGTTGTTTCAGCTCCTGCATGATATACACCAGAAAACAATGCCTTTTAGTTTTGTCTTGCACCTATACAATCTACCAAAACAAAAAACAAAAAAAGAATAGCTTGAAACAATTAGGGGAACATGGAAACTTAAGTGCTTTTTTTTTCCCCTTCTAACCTTGATGGACAGATTCTTCATGTGGATGGGATAATTGATAGTGTCCAGTAGAGGTGTTGCAGGCCTCTGTGAGAAATACTCTCCCCTCTCCGAAAGTGATGCACAAACACATGGCTTTCTTCTGGGCTGCAAGACCTGGTGGAGTGGGAAAAACCAGTTCATTAGTCTATATCACCTATTCAGGAAACTGAAGACGTTCATGGGTAGAATAGAAAGCCCAAATGTAAAAAAGAGAAGGGATGAAGAAAACACAAGGGAAACAGAGAACCATGAAAAAGACGAAACAGCATGCAGCCAACAGAATCCACGGCTAGAAAATCCAGAAAATTAATCCCCATTTCCACATAAACAGAACATCACCCGCTCCCACGGGAAAACACGATTTCTCAGAGTCGCATCATGACAGCCTCAATCAAGCAATCTGTTCAATAGAGAACTCAAATCAAATGCAAGAAACAACGGTCCCAACCCAGATCAAACATGGACAACAGACTTGTAATCTCGGTATTAGATCTCCGCAAATCCACTAGCATCAACAAATCCGCCAATCAGATGGTGGAGGACATCTCGCAATCAAGAGGGAAGCAAAAGGAAAAGAAAAGAAAAAGAGGTGAATGGGATACAAGAGCAGATTAACCAAACCTTGAGGAGCATGTGCTGCTGCACCTGCTGGTGTAGGTCGTCGGCGCCTCCTCCAAGCAGCTGTGAGTGAGACGAGAAGAGGGCGAACTTGTGGGGATCTGAAGCGACGGGCCTATGCAAATGGCAAGAGAGTGAGGCCATGGGGAGGGCCATGGGAAGCGACGGAGCGGCGCTGCTGCTTCTAACAGTATCGCAGCAAAGAAAGAGCAGAGAGGAAGACACCCAAGTCGGAGAGAGAGAGCGAGCGGACCAGATCCCTGGGGAGATCGATCAGAGGGAAAGGAAACCCAACCGATGCAATGCGTGCTCCCGGTTGTCTGGGTGGTTTTTGGGGTGTGCAGTGCAGGGAGGGGCAGTACGACCTCACCGGGGAGGAAAGATGACTGTTTTGAGCTAGTTCCTGGCCTCCTAATCCGCGATTTGGTGTGATAAAAAAAAATGCAAATATAAACAAGACGATCACCCGCCACCCAATACCCACCACTCACCACTCAACACAAACAGAGAGAGAGAAAGAGACGGGGAGAGTGTGTGCGCTTTGCTCGCGGTGGGGCGGTGGACGCGGCGGGGGATGGAGACTCTCTCTCTCTCTCTCTCTCTCTCTCTCTCTCTCTCTCGGTCAGCTACGACGACAGCTCTCTCTCGTCCAACACACCCCCCGCCCGGACAGTGCCCACTCTCTGCAACTCCGGCTATGGTCACCCCCCCACGCTCACCGGGGCGCCCCATTTAAAGTGCGTCCATCACCTTCCTCCCTCCCTCGAAGAGTGCAGCAGCAGCGGCCGGATGGCCCTCGATACATCCCCATTGGGCCACGTCGAGGGCCATAGATTCCCTGCAGGATAATGCCAAGATGGCGACGGGCTGGCTGATATCTTCTCCTTTTTGCCCCCTTCAAAAAAGAAGACCCAGAATCCCATCAAAAGCTGCACACGTATTTCTGCAAATCAGAATCCAACATTCTGGGATTTCCATCCCCATATTTAGAACCCACATTAAAACAATATAACGATACTTGTAAATTGATGGAATTTTCCATAGGTGATAGCAATAGTATTATCTGATAAGGTGGTTTTTTTTAGAAAAATTATATATATATATATATATATATATATATATCCCTGAATTACATCATATTTCAATATATTGTCTTGACCAAGGTTCGTTGTACCGTTAGGATCGGTCAAGTCGCATTCTCCGTGGAAAGATACGGTATGACTGAGATACAGTAGAAAAATAGTTTGTTTGATTTATTTTTTTAATTTTGTGACTTGATGAATATTTAAAATGAGTAAATTTCATAAAAAAACTCTCCATCCAAACTCAAGATAGTTTTTTCATCTCTTCTCATACATGCATCATTTCTCTCTCATATATCCTCTAGAACTATCAGGGATATCACGCCTTCTACAGTCTGAAAATGGGTTGATATGCTCACGAGGTCTCATCAAAATTGTTCTATTCTTTTTCAGCTTCGTCCTCGAAGTGAAATCACCTCAATTAGTGGTCTATGTTCAAAGTTATAGTAAATTATTCTTCACATTCTCTCTCATATCATGATATATATATGATTGTCATGCCTTCCACATCTCAAACGATGGTCTATCTCTTTGAGACTTCTTCATGAAAGTTGTTCCCCACGACTTTCTCTACAAGCTTCAACTAGAATCACATCAAATGAATATCTGTGCTTAAAGATACAGTAGATTATTCTTGATCTTCTCTTTCATATCGCGATTCAAACTAGTAATAAATGCGACCTCTCTACAGCCTGAACGAGGATGATCTAATCTTTGGACTCTTCATGAATGTTGTTCATGATATGACCAATATATTCTATTAGATCAACACCAAGAATCCGAAAACAGAAACAAAACTGTAACGTCTTAAAATATATAATAAAATATTAATATGACACTAAGAAATTAAAAGAGATAGTAAATTATATGTAAGACATGATCACTTATATAAAACATAATTATCTTTAATTTTAGAAAAAATTTATATTATTAATATAATTTTGGTATTATCTTTGATTGTGTGCACTTCAACGGGACAACATTCAGTTCCAAAAATAAAGTCAAACCTGAAGTCATCATAATTACTAGAAAAAATATACTGATTTTAAAAATATAAAATATCAAGAATTATTGATGCATAGATGTTGAGATTAAGTCGACAATTTTTACTTGACAAAAAATTAATTTAAAAAATTAAACTATAATTACTATAATTTGTATCATCTCTTAATTAGTTTATGTTTAAAATTGCATCTCAATTAGACACCATTTAGATCTCTTAAGTGCACACAGGATTTATCACGGTACGGCGAACCCTCTGTGTACTTCAACGGGACGATATTTGGTTCTGAAAATAAAGTCAAATATGAAGTTATCATATATACTAGAAAAATGTACCGATTCTAAAAATATAAATATCATGAGTTATTAATGCATGATGTTGAGATTAAGTCGACTTAATAATTTTTGGGATAATTTTTATTTGATAAAAATTTAATTGAAAAAATTAAACTAAAATTACTATAATTTGTATCATCTATAAATTAACTTATGTCTAAAATTTCATCTCAATTAGACACCATTAGATCCCTTATATGTTGAGATTAAGTTGATCTAATGATTTTTTAGATAATTTTTACTTGACAAAAAATTAATTTAAAAATTAAACTAAAATTATGATAATTTGTATCATTTCTTAATTAACTTATGTTTAAATTTTCATCTCAATTAGACACCATATAGACCCCTTAGATACACTAGATGTGAGAGAGAAAGTAAAAAAAAATAGACCTGCCACGGACCGGACTGTACCGGTCCGTGAAAAACTATGGCATGCCGCTGCGGCACGCCTGGGTCACCCCATTAGGGTGACCCGATCATGCCATGACTCGGATGAGCCATGGCACGGTGCGGTTTGGCCAACTGTGACCTTGACATCTACATATTATATATTGTATACATTTGTATTCTATATATTTCATCATATCTATCTTTACTATTTGATTCCATCTATTTAATCTAATCATTATTGAATAAAAAAGAAAAAAAAGACTAATTTACCCTCTACAATTTTTTTTTAAAAATAGTTCTCTTACAACTCCCCCCCCCCCTCCCCTTCTCTCCTCATTGTTAGTCCCAGCCTCATTTAGTCAAACCCATTGGATCCCTCTCCCCCCTCTTAAAGAGGAGTATTTTAGTACTTTTGTCTCTTATTTATCAGTTATATTTATATGTTAACATAATACTCCTTCAATTTAGACCCATTGCTAATCACAAAGATATAATTGTTGACTTTTTTCGAGGGACATGGAGTATAGTAAGAAAATTTTAAGGGTCGAATATGTTAGATTTCAAGAATTTATATAAAATTTCTTTTTTTTTCCTTATACTTTCCGGTGGGAATTAGCACTATTTACTTTAGTTTGAGGGTACTTCACTTGTATATTATTTAGAGAGTCACTTGTATATTATTTAGAGAGTCATGATAAGGAGAATCTATTTAGATTTTTGGCCTTATCTTATTTAGGAGTCTTGAGATAAGGTTATTCAAGAGATATTTTGATTTTAACTGGTAAGAAGTCATGATTTGATTAGGTTTCCGTTATTTTAGTCTTATCTTTTTAGGAGTCATAATAGGGGTAGGATTACCGTAGCCACTATTAAGGGTCAGCAGTAAAAGTCAAAAAAATTTCAGACTTCCCGTTTGAAGTCTCACCTCCACCCAAGACCGGAGCTCTAACCAACACGCCAACCCAAAATATTACGTCAGTAGAGGTCAACCATCACTAGTTTACTAGGGCAAGTCTAATGAGGTGAAAAAGTGAAAAAGCAGATTCCAATGATTGGAATCTTATTTTCCTCACTCTACTTTTCAAACAAAAAAGTGAAAATGTAGATTTCTAAAAAGTGGATTTTGAGAGAGAGGAGAGAGATAGAGAGAAAAATAGCATTTATTATGTCTAGGATTTTAGGTTTTCAAAGCCAGGGAAAGAGAGCTTTCGGGGGAGATTTGGGATTTTGTAATGATAAAAATCTCCAACTTTCTTCCCAAACGATGTTATGTAATGCCAAGTCATCCATATCTTTGTGAGCATACATGTATGCTTCATTCTAGGTCTGCAAATGGGTCGGGTTCGGAATTGAAAACACAGATTTCGATTTCGATAACCGAAATATGATTTCGATTCCGATTCCGATAAAATCGGAATGGTTAATTCCGATTCCGTTCCGATTCCGATAACATTATTAGAATCGAAATTCCGATAAATTAAGGTGTTTACCATAATTTTACTTTTTGAGATTATGATAATTTATCGGAATAACCGATACCAATTTCGATTCTGATTATTTTTCAATTCTGATTCCGATAGCTTATCGGAATATCCGATATCGATTCTGATAAGTTATTGGTATCATTTTTCGATTCCGAAACCGATAATTTTTATCAGAATATCAGAATATCAGATTCCGTTTACACCCCTACTTCACTCGTTGTTTGGTTGGATTGCCTCCTTGTTCTCATAATTAACGTTGTTTACTTCTGTTAATGTCAATTTCCTTGTTATCGTTGTTGTAGTTGCTATTTTGTTCTATATACTTTGTTTTTGGAAGTGGTGAGATGAGAGGATCCTATTAAGTCTATAACTTTGTGGGACCTATCTCGAATAATTGTAAGTGAGGGTTCGCGAGTACAGTGCCCACATTGAATAGGATTACAGAGCATGGACGCGTCTTCCGTTGCACTAATTGTAGCACTCCGACTAATTATAAGATTAAATAAAAATAAGTATACATAAATATTTGAAATAAAAATGAGGAAAAAAGAATAATTATGAAATTACTCATCATTCTATTATAATAGACCCATTCATAAGAAAATTGTCATTTACATTAAATTAATAATTCCCAATAATGTTATTGATTAAAATATTATTATTTAAAGTGGAACCTTAATTCTCTGAAAAGATTCTAAAATAAAGTACATAGATAAAACGAAGATTTAAAATGGTCAACTATTTTGGTAATGCGTTTATTTTACAAAATATGTTAAAATATTCTAAACAACAACAACAACAATAATAATAATAATAAATACTTGAAGATGATGATAATGAATTGTGCATGTTAATAATAATGTTAATAAAGTAAAGGGAGAATTAATTATTGGTCCTTGGCAGGGACCTGACATTATTTTCAGGTCCCTGTCAGGTTTTTCCGCCACTTTCGATCTCTGCTTTATACAGGACTTATTTTTAAGTCCCTACTTTTAACCCCCGTTATCCTACCCCGTTATCCCAAAAGTGTGTAACTGCGTAAGTACGTACTTACACATTTACATGTGTAACTGCGTAAGTATGTAAATCATGTAACTATGTAAGTATGTAATTACATACTTATGCAGTTACACATGTAACTCTGTAACTACATAGAAATTTTATAAGTTTGTAACTATGTAATTAGGTACCCTAATTACATATTTATATAGTTTTAGAAGGATTTACCTAGTTATTATGACTTACCTAGTTACTAAAGGTTACCTAGGACTTACCTAGTTACAGAGTTACATATGTAATTCCTGTAACTGCATAAGTATGTAGTTATAGAGTTACACATGTAACTCTGTAAGACTGTAACTACATGTAAGTGTGTAATTACACATGTACATACTATGTAACTACACATACACATGTAACTCTATAAGTATGTAAGTACATAATTTTTTACGCCTAAAGTTTGTAATTATTTATTCATGTAACTATGTAACAAGGTATGAAGTAGTTACACAGTTAAATATGTAACTGTGTAAGTATATATTTACAGAGTTACATGTATAATTGCGTAAGTATGTAATTCCTATGTGACGCCTCAAATTAATACCAAGTATGAAGCTATAAGCCTAGCATACTTGCATCAAAAAATCACTCAAAGATTTATATTGTTTCATGTCGGTACCATTTCCGGACATGTGTACACTGACAGGGTGTCACTAGATTTTGGTAACGAAATTTAAGTTTGAAATTACCATAATTATCAAAAAAATATGTTGATTCTAAAAATATGGATATTAAGAATTTTTTATGCATGATTAACGAGGTAAATCTAATTTATCTATTTTGATTAGTAGGTTCAGAAAATCCAGAGAGAGTCAATACTACTATGCAGAGAGTCGACTATATCCAGTCATAGAGTCGACACTATCCTGCAGAGAGTCGATTCTATCTAGTCATAGAGTCGACACTATCCTACTGAGAGTAGACTCTATCCATTCAGAGAGTCAACACTACCATACAGAGAGTTGACTCTATCCTTCAGAGAGTCGACTCTATCCATTCAGAGAGTCAACACTACCCTATAGAGAGTCGACTCTATCCTTTAGAGAGTCGACACTACCCTGCAAAGAGTCAACACTATTCATTTAGAAAGTTGACTCTATACTTCATAGAGTCGACTCTATCATTCAGAGAGTCGACACTACCCTTCAGAGAGTCAACACACCCTTCCACTCAAGTCGACACACTCAGTGTTTCAGGTCGACAGACCCTATTAATCAGAGTTCTTTCTTGAAATAACTTTTACATGAATTATGGTATATTAAATTCCAAATTTACCTGAAATAATTATTATGCAGTTACAAGAATTACACATGTAACTCTGTAATTAGGTAAGCCCTAGATAGCATTTGGTAACTAGGTAATCCCTGATAACTAGGTAAGTCCTTCTGAAACTATGTAAGTAAGTGTGGAGGCTTTTTCCTTGTTGGGCCGGAGCGGATTAGGCCTAACACTTGTGTAAGGGAGATGACGGTCGCTGGTAGCGGACGAAGGATCCTACAATCACCAGAAAAGATCAGGGGGCTTGGTGAAGACCGGGGAAAACCCTCCGATGCCTAAGTCAGTATGAGGCTTGCCAGGCAGGGGGTTTTTGAGTGTAAGGGTGTGTTCGCGTGAGAGAGAACGTCCCAGTGCATGGTCCTGTACCTGTACTCTTATAGGCATAGGTGTTGCGGCGAACGTGCATAACGTTGATAGATCGTGCCTGGAAAGGCGCCTTGACGGGCGCGCATAACGGGAGGAGTTATGCGCTCAGATGTCCGTTGGGATGCCAGGCAGTTAACGCGCCCCTTGATGATGGGGCGTGTGGCCTGAGGCGGTTATAACCTCCGTGAGGACAAGAAGAGCTGTTCGGCAACCTCTGGACAAGATTACCGAGCAGGTGACCCACATGGGATCGAACGTGCTGTTCGGTAGCATCCGTAGTTGTTCGGTACAAAAGGTCCGGTGACTTGCTCGGAAGTATGCTGCTGAGGAGCTTGACGAAGACCGATCATGGGGGTTATGCCTTGGAGGCCTCTGAACTGCCCTGATAAGAGCGTGGCACTTTGAAATGGGGCCACGTCCGTTGACAGGACATGAGAGGGCCGTAACGGGCCATCATGGGCCTAGGTGGCCAGATTTGGCCACCACACTTGCCCCCCACGCTCTCGAGTGGCTCGACGTCTCGAGCACTTCGAGGGCGTCGCTTCCGCATTTAATGCGATGGCCCGTTGCAGGGAGCTATGTGGTGCCGTCGCCTAGAGCCCTGTCGAACGGCTAACCCATCATGATGGGTGCGAGGTCGTGTCGAGCCAGGAGTGTCGCCGTTGCGTTTGAACGGCCGCCAGCAGTGCGATCGAGGAGGAGTTTTCGAAAACTAGAAGGAGAGGCATTTTTGGGACTTGCTTCGAATTCCGCGCCCCTCCTTCTTTATAAAGAAAGGAGGGGGCGAAGGAGGGAGCCACGCCTTCGAAAACCTTTCCAGCGGTCAGGCCTCAAACTTTCTTCCTCCTCAAGCTTCCTTCCTTCTTTGTTTGAGAGGCTTTCGTGCCCCCCTTAGGTGATCGTCTTCTTCCTCGTGCTTCCTCCTGTTAGCCGTTCTTCTCCACGTCGTACAACAATGACAGGAAAGGGAAAGGCGGTCGCGGCTGCCGGAGCGAGCGGGGTCACCGTTGCGGCGTCAAGCGGGCCACAATGCCGTCATTACAGCGGGCTTCGTGAGCGCTTCAGAATCGGTGACGAGTACGAGATCATCGATGCGAAGGAAGGGGAATCGTTCCTGGTGAACAAACCAGGTTGTCTCCCCCTCTCCGTGAATCACCTGGAGGCAGGATTCCGGCTACCGTTGCCGGAAGTGGTGAAGGCGCTTCTCAACTACTGGGGCGTCTCACCGATACAGTTGACGCCCAACACATGGAGGTACATATGTATCTTCGGCGTCATCTGCAAGATCAAGGAGATCCGGGGCTCGGCGGATGTATTCCGAGCTCACTTAAAGCTTTCTGCTTCTCGGCCGTCAGGAGCGGATATCTACTACGCCAAGCACCGAACAGATAGGATGCATATTCAACTGTCCAACAAGTATTCCAACAACAAAGGTTGGATGGACAGGTTGTTCTTCGTGCGCCGCTGGGATGGTGCAGAGTGGGGATTCCCCACTGTCGTCCGCTCGGCACGGAAGGACAGCTTTCCGAAGCTGATCCAGGATGAGGCGAGGGCCTCAGATAGTCTTCTCCGAGCAGGTGTTAGGAATGGGGAAGGCTATGTGACCTAATTCTCGCTCGTCAAGCATGGTCTGAGCAAACCGTGGAGTGAGTATGCGGACTTCAGTCGTTTACCTGCCGGTTTGATGATCCTGCTCTAACTCTTTCTTTTTTTTTTGTGCAGCCGCTGCGGAGTTGGAGGCTGGAAGGGATCTTGAGGCGAACGAGGATTTCACCGAACAGATCCCTATTTTGGCTCACATGGTGTACGAGGGTGATGATGTTGAGGCCGTTGTTCGGGTTCCCTCTGCTGTGAGGGTTGGTGCCGCGGTAACAACGGCGCTTGTGGCTCCTTCGTCCACCAAGGAGCGCCCAGAGAAGGCACGGGTCCCTGAGAAGGGGCCCGGAAGAATTCGCCTGAAGAAGAAGGCCACCAAGGAGGTGGTTTCGACAGGAGCTCGGACTCCGCCGGAGAAGGGCGACAGGACGACTCGTCCTTCCGCCTCTATGAAGAAGAGGCCAGTGCTGTTTGATGAGGGCGCAGAGGATGCGGACCAGCTCCGTGCTCGGAAGAAGAAAAGGATGGTCTCTGCTACCCCTCAACACAGCGAGGAGGAGACCGAAGAGGGGATTGAAGAGGCGCAGTTGCTGCTACGCAGAAAGCGTAAGGCCGTGGAGTCAGCCGATCAGGAAGCACCGCAGATGCCCTCTGTGGTTCGTCCGGAGGTCGCGCAAAGAATGGCGACCGAACTGGGGCTCATCGTCGTGAGCGATGGGTCGGAAAGTCCTGCCAGGGAAGAGGCGAGGGGCTCCACCTGTTCGAGGGATAGGGAGCTCTCAGACGCTTCCAATACTGGTGGTGCCGAGCCCGGTGCCACCAGCAACACTGCGGAGGCTTTTACCTGGAGGAGCGGAGGAGTCGCGGCGTCCTCTGCTCGGGGGGAGGAGGACCCTCCGATCGTCGAAGCGCCGGGGATGGTCGCCACAGCAACCGCCATTGCTGGGGAGGTTGAAGGGATCTTCGCCCCGAAGAATGCCAGAACCGCCGAGGACGTCGGTGCGACGGAGGTTTCTGCTACTGGTGAAATGCTGGCGAGCAGCGCGGTGGCTCCGGTGTCACACACAACCCTGTCCGGAGGACAGGAAGTGGTTCCTGCTGCAAGGGCCATTGAAGAAGCGGCCGTAACGACGGGGGCCACTGAGGAGATCGCTGCCACGACTGGCACCAAGGTGGTTGCTAATGTAATTGCAATCACCAAAGTAGCTGATGGTGCTGGGGGGGAGGCAGTGGAAGTTGGGGGCGGTGTTCGGGCTGAAGAGTCCGATGACGACTGAAGACCTCTCACGGAAGTGCTACAAGGAAATCTTCCTGAGGTACCTTCGGTGGCGGCGCTAGAGGCGACACTTCGTCATGTTGAAACGTTGCCAAGGAAGCTGCATGCTAGCCCCACTGCCTCTTATCTCGATCGACTAGCAAGGTGCCAGGACCTTCCCCCCGAGCAGACTCCGGAAATACCAACAGAAGGATACCATCCAGAGGGCCAGGAGGATGATGGCGCGAGCGACGTCGACCTGGAGGCTCTTGCGGATGGGATATCCACTCGTTGGGTGTTCTCAAGGCCCTGGCTGCTCGGGCCCGGAAGCAAAAGTATCTCTGTGAGGCGCAGACAGCTTTCTGCGAGGACCTCACAGCGAGACATAAGGCTCGCGAGGCGGATTTGGAGGAGGAGGTGAAGAACCTCAAAACCACCCTCCAAGCTTCGGATCTGAATGCCGCCTTGGCACGGGCAGAGAAGGACGCTCTTGCCAAGGTGGTCGCAGATGCGGGGGTCCGTGCCGTTGCAGATTACAAGGCCGGATCGGACTATAAGGAGGATTTGGAGCAGTACGGGGCCCGCTGCTACAGAGTGGGCCTTAACGCCGGGAAGGACTTCGGGGAGCGGCTATCTTGGGTTGAACGTGCCCGAGAAGCTTTCGAGGCCGCTGTTTGGGAGTGTCGGCGTCGCACCAACGACGCCCGTTTGGACGGTGTGCGCTTCGCACAATTCCAATCTGGGCGAATGCCTTCTTCGGATGAAGATGCTGGTCCTTCCGAACAGGCTCCTTAGTCTCCATGCTCCATGCTCTTCCTGTATTTGTTTTTTTTTTTTTGTAACCGTGGTCCAGGGGACCCGCTTGTAAGAAACAATCTGTGAATGAAGATTTTGTTGAACCACTCTCTATTTGTTCTTGTATTTTGGTGATAATAAAATTTATGATGTAACTTAAATTGAATATTTTGTTTCATCTGTGTCGCATCAATCCCATAGCAAAATGCTAAGTCTTTCATTGATGCAATATATGGCGCACTAAAATGATAAAATCGATGTTTAATCAATATACATCGATTTCTGTTTAAAGTGCCAAAGTATCAAGCGCCGCAACGATTTGCTAAGAAGTCGATGCCATAACGATTTGATAAGTGGCCATAACGATTTCTTCTTTGAGCGTATTGATTTGATAAGAAGTCGTTCCCATAACGATTCCTTAAGTGACCGAAATGATTTTCCAAGAAGTCGTTCCCATAACGATTCCTTAAGTAACCGAAATGATTTTCTAAGAAGTCGATGCCATAACGATTTCATAAGTAACGATTTCTTCTGTAAAGCGCAAGAAGTCGATGCCATAACGATTTCATAAGTGTTCATAACGATTTCTTCTGTAAAGCGCAAGAAGTCGATGCCATAACGATTTCATAAGTATTCGCAACGATTTCTTTAGAAGCCATAACGTTTTGTTAAGAAGTCGATGCCATAACGATTTCTTCTTTGAGCGCAGTGATTTGGTAAGAAATCGTTCCCATAACGATTTGTTAAGAAATCGTTCCCATAACGATTTCATAAGTCATGCTCATATCGATTTCTTCTTGGATTCTGTTGAAACGCAGATTGCCTTTATATTTCAAATATGCTTGGCGCTTAAATATTAAGTCAAATATCTTCTGACAAAAAGCTGCATGCATATTTCAGAATCTTGTCAAAAAGATATGACCTACTATTTTCAGTATGTTAGCAGAAGCACAGTACCATGCATCGTTTATCATAAACACTCTTTTATGCTAACACTCTCTTCTATGCTCACAGATATCGAAGACCATCAGAGTCTGAGTAAGACAAATGAAGAGAAAGATCAGCAACGACTAGAAGAGCTCCAACGGATCTCTTCAACGGATCTATTCTAAAGCTGCTCAATATAAAAGATGGAGCATTGCTGAAGAACTAAAAAAGCCTTTTCCTGAATATCTTTGAAGGAGTGTACATCTGTGAGAAGCACCTTCACGCCACATACACTCAAGGAAAGAGAGAAAGAGCCTGAGCCAAGAAGAAGCATTCAAAGCATTTCAAGCTCTCAAGCTTCCAAGCTTTCAAGCATTCGAGCCTTCTTTTCTCTCTTCTGTTTCTCTCCGAGCTTATTGTATATCTGGGGAGAGTTTGGGACTGTGAGCTTTACATGAGTGTTCATCTTGTAAGGTCTCTCAGTCTGATCTTTCTAAGAAAGATCTGTGTCCAGCTGTAGGACTGTATACAGTTGTTAACCCAGCTAGGGGTTGGTGTCTAGCAGAACCTAACTGGGGTTTGTACCAGTTGTTAACCCAGCTAGGGGTTGGTGTCTAGCAGAACCTAACTGGGGTTTGTACCAGTTGTTAACCCAGCTAGGGGTTTGTGTCTAGCAGAACCGCACTGGGGTTTGTTCCAGGAGGTTGGCTTCTTTACCTGTAAGAGAAGTGGGCTGCCTTCTTGCCCGGGAAAGAGAAGAAGACCTGGTGGGGGATCTAGGGTGTTGTAAGGTCCATAAGGGGGACTGTACCCTTGGTTAGTGAAATCCCAAGAGTTTGCTTGGGGACTGGACGTAGGACTTCCATGTGGGAAGGGCCGAACCAGGATAAATCTCCTGTGTCCTTGTGTGATTGTTTATTTGCTTCCGCACTGCACTCTCTATCACACTGAACTAACCAAGCTTTCAAGTGTTATTTTCTGTGTTTAAGATTCTATTTCAGATTTCAGAAAAACCTATTCACCCCCCCCCTCTAGGTTGGTTTGCTGCCGTACCCAAAAGGGCCAACAAGTGGTATCAGAGCGGGTCTCTGAACTTTCAAAGAAGATCCAACGATCTTAGAGTAAAGATCCATGGCAGCTCAAGGATATGCTGAAGGTCAATCAGTCACCAGACCTCCATTCTTTGATGGAGAGGACTACCAATATTGGAAGATGAGAATGGAATGCTTCATTCGAGGCACAGACTTTGATCTGTGGCAGGTAATTGAGGTAGGTGATTTTGTTATTGTTCCTATTGAAGGCACTACTGCCATTACACCTGCTGATAAAAGTAAATTATCTTTAAACTTTAAAGCTAAGAACTACTTATGTTGTGCCTTATCCAAAAGAGAATTTAGTAGAGTGTCTGCATGCAAATCTGCTAAAGAAATTTGGGATAAACTGCAGATAACTTATGAAGGAACGGATAAAGTGAAACAAACTAGAATAGATATTCTTGTTTCACAATATGAACAATTTAAAATGCTTTCAAGCGAAAACATTACTACTATGTATAATAGATTTTCAAGCATAGTAGTAGGCTTAAATTCTCTTGGTAAAACTCTTTCCAATGAAGAAACCGTTAGAAAAATACTTAGGTCTTTAACCGTTTCATGGACACCTAAAGTAACCGCTATTGAAGAAGCCCATGACTTAACCAAATTGTCAATTGATAATTTAATAGGTTCTCTCATGGCACATGAAATAAATATGGAGCGATTGTCTGAAAGCTCATCTAAGAAGAAATGTACTAATGCTCTTAAGGTTGTAGCTGCTCCTTCCACTTCTACTTCTAGCTCCAAAAATGCAGATTCTGAAGACAGTGACGTAGATGAAGTTCTGTCCAAGCTTCGGAAAATTTTCAAGAAAAAGAAAAATGGATCGAAAAGGATTCAAAAGAAAGACAGAAAAGGGAAAGAACCAGTCTGCTATGAATGCAGAAAACCTGGACATCTGAGACCGGATTGTCAAAGACTCAAGAAGACTGGTCAAACTGAAAAACCCAAGAAGCAGCACAAGAAATTTAAAAGAAGAGCCATGGCGGCTGCTTGGGAAAATGATGAGGTCACAAGCTCAGAATCATCAAGCTCAGATTCGGAAAAAGAGCAGGTAAATCTAGCCCTCATGGTGGGACTAAATGAGGTACTCTCTGAACCTTCTTTTGACTCTTGCACAAATTCAGGGTCAGAGTCTGAAGACTTAGAAGAAGTCTTTAATGAACTATATAATAAGCATAAGGTTGTTGTAAAAGAACTAAAAAATCTCAATAGCAACCTTACCTGTTTAGAAAACACTAATTCTGATCTTAAATCAGAAATGGAACAACTAGAAGAACAATTAAAAGAATATAAAGATAAAAATTATATTTTAAATGAAGATTTGAAAAGCAAGGACAAAGAGAAGCTAGAGTTAGAAGAAAAATTAAAAACTCTAACTGAAGAAAATCTCTATTTAAAAGAATCAGTTAGTAAATTAACTAAAGGAAAAACATCTCTAGCCCTATGCTTAAAAGGATCAAAATCTGGAAATGACAAACAAGGGCTTGGTTATACACCTCCAGAAAAAGGAAAACAAGTAATAAACTCAGGAAAATATCCTTTACCAAAATTTGTAAAAGAAACCAAGTTGCCTCAGAAAATGGCCCCTGTAAAAGAAAATGTTTTAAAAAGTTATGTCCTAAACAGACATCATAAAAACAATAAGAACTACAAAATAGATTATATTCATTGTTGTTCTCATTGTAATAAACTAGGACACACTGTGAACACCTGCACAACTAAGCACCTAGTTTGGATACCTAAAGGCTATTTTTATGCATCTAACGATCAAGGACCCAAAATTATTTGGGTACCTACTTCTGAGTAGCTCATTTGCAGGATAGCCTTGGGGCATCAGGAACAAAGGATGCTCAAGGCACTGAAGACTGCCAACTCTTCATCCATCTCATATCTGAAGAGGGAGTAGTCATTAATTTATTCGTAAATTTTAAATATTACTAATAATTATTTTCAAGTTTCATTCAGGTGGAGTCTCTCATGCTCAGGGGGAGCACAGACTAAGGGGGAGTCTCATACTCAGGGGGAGCCTTCACTAAGGGGAAGTTATTCATTGAATATCTATTATTGTTGAACCCCTCAATGGTAAGAAATTTTCTCAAAGGGGAGAGAATGCAAGGTAAGATCCTTCCTTTTTGGTTAGTGACAAAAAGGGGGAGAGTTTGTATGAATTTTCTGAAACCTCTATGCTATATACATTTTTATCAGAAAATTCACATAAATTTTGTCATCACCAAAAAGGGGAGATTGTTGAACCACTCTCTATTTGTTCTTGTATTTTGGTGATAATAAAATTTATGATGTAACTTAAATTGAATATTTTGTTTCATCTGTGTCGCATCAATCCCATAGCAAAATGCTAAGTCTTTCATTGATGCAATATATGGCGCACTAAAATGATAAAATCGATGTTTAATCAATATACATCGATTTCTGTTTAAAGTGCCAAAGTATCAAGCGCCGCAACGATTTGCTAAGAAGTCGATGCCATAACTATTTGATAAGTGGCCATAACGATTTCTTCTTTGAGCGTATTGATTTGATAAGAAGTCGTTCCCATAACGATTCCTTAAGTGACCGAAATGATTTTCCAAGAAGTCGTTCCCATAACGATTCCTTAAGTAACCGAAATGATTTTCTAAGAAGTCGATGCCATAACGATTTCATAAGTAACGATTTCTTCTGTAAAGCGCAAGAAGTCGATGCCATAACGATTTCATAAGTGTTCATAACGATTTCTTCTGTAAAGCGCAAGAAGTCGATGCCATAACGATTTCATAAGTATTCGCAACGATTTCTTTAGAAGCCATAACGTTTTGTTAAGAAGTCGATGCCATAACGATTTCTTCTTTGAGCGCAGTGATTTGGTAAGAAATCGTTCCCATAACGATTTGTTAAGAAATCGTTCCCATAACGATTTCATAAGTCATGCTCATATCGATTTCTTCTTGGATTCTGTTGAAACGCAGATTGCCTTTATATTTCAAATATGCTTGGCGCTTAAATATTAAGTCAAATATCTTCTGACAAAAAGCTGCATGCATATTTCAGAATCTTGTCAAAAAGATATGACCTACTATTTTCAGTATGTTAGCAGAAGCACAGTACCATGCATCGTTTATCATAAACACTCTTTTATGCTAACACTCTCTTCTATGCTCACAGATATCGAAGACCATCAGAGTCTGAGTAAGACAAATGAAGAGAAAGATCAGCAACGACTAGAAGAGCTCCAACGGATCTCTTCAACGGATCTATTCTAAAGCTGCTCAATATAAAAGATGGAGCATTGCTGAAGAACTAAAAAAGCCTTTTCCTGAATATCTTTGAAGGAGTGTACATCTGTGAGAAGCACCTTCACGCCACATACACTCAAGGAAAGAGAGAAAGAGCCTGAGCCAAGAAGAAGCATTCAAAGCATTTCAAGCTCTCAAGCTTCCAAGCTTTCAAGCATTCGAGCCTTCTTTTCTCTCTTCTGTTTCTCTCCGAGCTTATTGTATATCTGGGGAGAGTTTGGGACTGTGAGCTTTACATGAGTGTTCATCTTGTAAGGTCTCTCAGTCTGATCTTTCTAAGAAAGATCTGTGTCCAGCTGTAGGACTGTATACAGTTGTTAACCCAGCTAGGGGTTGGTGTCTAGCAGAACCTAACTGGGGTTTGTACCAGTTGTTAACCCAGCTAGGGGTTGGTGTCTAGCAGAACCTAACTGGGGTTTGTACCAGTTGTTAACCCAGCTAGGGGTTTGTGTCTAGCAGAACCGCACTGGGGTTTGTTCCAGGAGGTTGGCTTCTTTACCTGTAAGAGAAGTGGGCTGCCTTCTTGCCCGGGAAAGAGAAGAAGACCTGGTGGGGGATCTAGGGTGTTGTAAGGTCCATAAGGGGGACTGTACCCTTGGTTAGTGAAATCCCAAGAGTTTGCTTGGGGACTGGACGTAGGACTTCCATGTGGGAAGGGCCGAACCAGGATAAATCTCCTGTGTCCTTGTGTGATTGTTTATTTGCTTCCGCACTGCACTCTCTATCACACTGAACTAACCAAGCTTTCAAGTGTTATTTTCTGTGTTTAAGATTCTATTTCAGATTTCAGAAAAACCTATTCACCCCCCCCCTCTAGGTTGGTTTGCTGCCGTACCCAAAAGGGCCAACAAGTGGTATCAGAGCGGGTCTCTGAACTTTCAAAGAAGATCCAACGATCTTAGAGTAAAGATCCATGGCAGCTCAAGGATATGCTGAAGGTCAATCAGTCACCAGACCTCCATTCTTTGATGGAGAGGACTACCAATATTGGAAGATGAGAATGGAATGCTTCATTCGAGGCACAGACTTTGATCTGTGGCAGGTAATTGAGGTAGGTGATTTTGTTATTGTTCCTATTGAAGGCACTACTGCCATTACACCTGCTGATAAAAGTAAATTATCTTTAAACTTTAAAGCTAAGAACTACTTATGTTGTGCCTTATCCAAAAGAGAATTTAGTAGAGTGTCTGCATGCAAATCTGCTAAAGAAATTTGGGATAAACTGCAGATAACTTATGAAGGAACGGATAAAGTGAAACAAACTAGAATAGATATTCTTGTTTCACAATATGAACAATTTAAAATGCTTTCAAGCGAAAACATTACTACTATGTATAATAGATTTTCAAGCATAGTAGTAGGCTTAAATTCTCTTGGTAAAACTCTTTCCAATGAAGAAACCGTTAGAAAAATACTTAGGTCTTTAACCGTTTCATGGACACCTAAAGTAACCGCTATTGAAGAAGCCCATGACTTAACCAAATTGTCAATTGATAATTTAATAGGTTCTCTCATGGCACATGAAATAAATATGGAGCGATTGTCTGAAAGCTCATCTAAGAAGAAATGTACTAATGCTCTTAAGGTTGTAGCTGCTCCTTCCACTTCTACTTCTAGCTCCAAAAATGCAGATTCTGAAGACAGTGACGTAGATGAAGTTCTGTCCAAGCTTCGGAAAATTTTCAAGAAAAGAAAAATGGATCGAAAAGGATTCAAAAGAAAGACAGAAAAGGGAAAGAACCAGTCTGCTATGAATGCAGAAAACCTGGACATCTGAGACCGGATTGTCAAGACTCAAGAAGACTGGTCAAACTGAAAAACCCAAGAAGCAGCACAAGAAATTTAAAAGAAGAGCCATGGCGGCTGCTTGGGAAAATGATGAGGTCACAAGCTCAGAATCATCAAGCTCAGATTCGGAAAAAGAGCAGGTAAATCTAGCCCTCATGGTGGGACTAAATGAGGTACTCTCTGAACCTTCTTTTGACTCTTGCACAAATTCAGGGTCAGAGTCTGAAGACTTAGAAGAAGTCTTTAATGAACTATATAATAAGCATAAGGTTGTTGTAAAAGAACTAAAAAATCTCAATAGCAACCTTACCTGTTTAGAAAACACTAATTCTGATCTTAAATCAGAAATGGAACAACTAGAAGAACAATTAAAAGAATATAAAGATAAAAATTATATTTTAAATGAAGATTTGAAAAGCAAGGACAAAGAGAAGCTAGAGTTAGAAGAAAAATTAAAAACTCTAACTGAAGAAAATCTCTATTTAAAAGAATCAGTTAGTAAATTAACTAAAGGAAAAACATCTCTAGCCCTATGCTTAAAAGGATCAAAATCTGGAAATGACAAACAAGGGCTTGGTTATACACCTCCAGAAAAAGGAAAACAAGTAATAAACTCAGGAAAATATCCTTTACCAAAATTTGTAAAAGAAACCAAGTTGCCTCAGAAAATGGCCCCTGTAAAAGAAAATGTTTTAAAAAGTTATGTCCTAAACAGACATCATAAAAACAATAAGAACTACAAAATAGATTATATTCATTGTTGTTCTCATTGTAATAAACTAGGACACACTGTGAACACCTGCACAACTAAGCACCTAGTTTGGATACCTAAAGGCTATTTTTATGCATCTAACGATCAAGGACCCAAAATTATTTGGGTACCTACTTCTGAGTAGCTCATTTGCAGGATAGCCTTGGGGCATCAGGAACAAAGGATGCTCAAGGCACTGAAGACTGCCAACTCTTCATCCATCTCATATCTGAAGAGGGAGTAGTCATTAATTTATTCGTAAATTTTAAATATTACTAATAATTATTTTCAAGTTTCATTCAGGTGGAGTCTCTCATGCTCAGGGGGAGCACAGACTAAGGGGGAGTCTCATACTCAGGGGGAGCCTTCACTAAGGGGAAGTTATTCATTGAATATCTATTATTGTTGAACCCCTCAATGGTAAGAAATTTTCTCAAAGGGGAGAGAATGCAAGGTAAGATCCTTCCTTTTTGGTTAGTGACAAAAAGGGGGAGAGTTTGTATGAATTTTCTGAAACCTCTATGCTATATACATTTTTATCAGAAAATTCACATAAATTTTGTCATCACCAAAAAGGGGGAGATTGTTGAACCACTCTCTATTTGTTCTTGTATTTTGGTGATAATAAAATTTATGATGTAACTTAAATTGAATATTTTGTTTCATCTGTGTCGCATCAATCCCATAGCAAAATGCTAAGTCTTTCATTGATGCAATATATGGCGCACTAAAATGATAAAATCGATGTTTAATCAATATACATCGATTTCTGTTTAAAGTGCCAAAGTATCAAGCGCCGCAACGATTTGCTAAGAAGTCGATGCCATAACTATTTGATAAGTGGCCATAACGATTTCTTCTTTGAGCGTATTGATTTGATAAGAAGTCGTTCCCATAACGATTCCTTAAGTGACCGAAATGATTTTCCAAGAAGTCGTTCCCATAACGATTCCTTAAGTAACCGAAATGATTTTCTAAGAAGTCGATGCCATAACGATTTCATAAGTAACGATTTCTTCTGTAAAGCGCAAGAAGTCGATGCCATAACGATTTCATAAGTGTTCATAACGATTTCTTCTGTAAAGCGCAAGAAGTCGATGCCATAACGATTTCATAAGTATTCGCAACGATTTCTTTAGAAGCCATAACGTTTTGTTAAGAAGTCGATGCCATAACGATTTCTTCTTTGAGCGCAGTGATTTGGTAAGAAATCGTTCCCATAACGATTTGTTAAGAAATCGTTCCCATAACGATTTCATAAGTCATGCTCATATCGATTTCTTCTTGGATTCTGTTGAAACGCAGATTGCCTTTATATTTCAAATATGCTTGGCGCTTAAATATTAAGTCAAATATCTTCTGACAAAAAGCTGCATGCATATTTCAGAATCTTGTCAAAAAGATATGACCTACTATTTTCAGTATGTTAGCAGAAGCACAGTACCATGCATCGTTTATCATAAACACTCTTTTATGCTAACACTCTCTTCTATGCTCACAGATATCGAAGACCATCAGAGTCTGAGTAAGACAAATGAAGAGAAAGATCAGCAACGACTAGAAGAGCTCCAACGGATCTCTTCAACGGATCTATTCTAAAGCTGCTCAATATAAAAGATGGAGCATTGCTGAAGAACTAAAAAAGCCTTTTCCTGAATATCTTTGAAGGAGTGTACATCTGTGAGAAGCACCTTCACGCCACATACACTCAAGGAAAGAGAGAAAGAGCCTGAGCCAAGAAGAAGCATTCAAAGCATTTCAAGCTCTCAAGCTTCCAAGCTTTCAAGCATTCGAGCCTTCTTTTCTCTCTTCTGTTTCTCTCCGAGCTTATTGTATATCTGGGGAGAGTTTGGGACTGTGAGCTTTACATGAGTGTTCATCTTGTAAGGTCTCTCAGTCTGATCTTTCTAAGAAAGATCTGTGTCCAGCTGTAGGACTGTATACAGTTGTTAACCCAGCTAGGGGTTGGTGTCTAGCAGAACCTAACTGGGGTTTGTACCAGTTGTTAACCCAGCTAGGGGTTGGTGTGTCTACCAGCAGCTAAGCCGCACTGGGGTTTGTTCCAGGAGGTTGGCTTCTTTACCTGTAAGAGAAGTGGGCTGCCTTCTTGCCCGGGAAAGAGAAGAAGACCTGGTGGGGGATCTAGGGTGTTGTAAGGTCCATAAGGGGGACTGTACCCTTGGTTAGTGAAATCCCAAGAGTTTGCTTGGGGACTGGACGTAGGACTTCCATGTGGGAAGGGCCGAACCAGGATAAATCTCCTGTGTCCTTGTGTGATTGTTTATTTGCTTCCGCACTGCACTCTCTATCACACTGAACTAACCAAGCTTTCAAGTGTTATTTTCTGTGTTTAAGATTCTATTTCAGATTTCAGAAAAACCTATTCACCCCCCCTCTAGGTTGGTTTGCTGCCGTACCCAAAAGGGCCAACAGATTTCTGTTTCCATCATTCGACTATGGCTTCTCCTTTTCTATCTTCTCCCTTTTGTCACTGTTCCTGCTCGGATGGGAATCCGCTAGTTTTAAAAGCGTTGCATGTACAACGCAGATCATTGGGAACTGAAAAAGAGGTTCCGATCAGGGGTGTATGCTAAGCGCTTGTGTAACCATAGGAACAGGGAGAAGAGAAGTAGGATACTGAACAAAGGCTTTTATAAATGGTAAGCCTTGAGATTAGATACATGCCAAGTCCTGGGTATGGCTTCGTCACTAGGGTAGTTAGCTTATATGAGCCTTTCCCGAGGACATGGGTGACCTGATAAGGTCCTTCCCATTTGACGGCAAGCTTGCCAACTGCTCTTCGGGGATCCGAAGCCGAACAGCGGCGCAGAACCAAATCTCCCACGTTAAACCACCTTTCCCGAACTCGCGCATTATAATAATGTGCAAGCCGTTGCTGATAAGCAACGAGGTGAATGCTGGCGTCGTTCTGTCGTTCGCCAAGCATATCCAAGTTTTCCCGAAGAGCACGGTTGTTGGCGGCTTCATCGAAGTGAGTTGTTCGAATAGTGGGAAGAGCTACTTCCAGAGGCACAACAGCTTCTGAGCCGTAAGCCAAATGGAAGGGTGTTTCTCCCGTGGCTACTCGAGCCGTTGTTCGGTGGCACCAAAGAACGTTAGGGAGCTCGTCAATCCATGACCCTCCTGCAGCCTCCACTCTTGTGCGGATCCCGTGCAGCAGTGTTCGGTTGGCATTTTCTACCAAGCCGTTAGCCTGGGGATGCGCCACGGAGGTGAAGTGGTTATAGATCCCGAGCTCGACACATTTCTGTTTGAAGAAGGTGCTGTCGAACTGCTTCCCGTTGTCGGAGGTGATCACTCTTGGGACGCCAAACCTGCAGAGGAGGTTCTTCCAAACGAACTTCCATGCGGCTTGTTCGGTGATCGTGGCAATAGGTTCGGCTTCGATCCACTTGGTGAAGTAGTCGATGGCCACGCATAGAAACTTCTTCCGTCCTTGGGCCTCTGGGAAGGGACCCAAGATGTCAATGCCCCATCTGGCGAAAGGGCGCGGTTCGAATAGGTTATGAAGTTGTTCGGCGGGTTGCTTGATGAGCTACCCGAACTTTTGGCATTTCGGGCATTTCCTGACAAAGGACATGCAATCCTTCTGAAGAGAAGGCCACCAAAACCTTGCTCGGATAATGCTGCGTGCTAGCGTTCTACCCCCCAGGTGGCTCCCGCACAGCCCCTCATGGACTTCTTCGGTGGCAGCTAGGGCCTCCTCAGGGCTGAGGCACCATAGAAGAGGTCTTGAAAGGGACCGTCAGTATAGCTTGCCTTCTACGAGGGCAAAGTGCTGAACGCATCCTGATTTTCCGAGCTTCGCTCTGTTCGGGTGGAAGCTCACCCCGGAGTAAGTACAGCAAGAGAGGGTCTATCCAGCTCGGAGTTGGTGGGCCCGTCTCTATGGCTGCGACGTCTACTTCAGTGCTCGGCGAGGAGAGCTCTTCAATAAACACAGAGCGGGAAGGGGCGATGTCACCTGAGGATGCCAGCTTGGCCAGTGCATCTGCTCGCGCGTTCTGCTCCCGTGGGACATGTATGACTTCGAAGTATAGGAGGCCCTCTGCTTGGCTCTTGACCTGTTGAAGGTATTGAGCCATGCAGGGTTCCCTTGCTCAGAACTGCCCACTCACTTGGCTGGCAACCAATTGGGAGTCACTGAAGACCCTAAGCCGAAGGGCTCCGAGGTGCCTAGCCATGCGGATACCGGACAGCAAAGCTTCGTACTCAGCCACGTTGTTGGAGGCCGGAAAGCGGAATCGGAGGGCGTATTGGAACTCTAATCCCTCTGGGGAGGTGAGGACCAGTCCGGCTCCGCTCCCTATAACGCAAGAGGATCCGTCGACATAGAGTTCCCATGGGGGTTCATCTGCCAACGGTGGATCCTGCTCGGTAGGGAGAGTACATTCCGCAATGATGTCTGCCAATGCTTGCGCTTTGACTGCGGTCCTAGGGCGGAAGCTGATGTCGAACTCGCCAAGCTCTATTGCCCATTTGATAAGCCTGCCAGAAGCCTCCGGCCGCTGAAAGATGGATTTCAGCGGCTGATCGGTTAGAACCGTGACAAAGTGGGCCTGAAAATAGGGCCTAAGCTTTCGGGCAGCCGTGACGAGAGCGAGGGCGAGTTTTTCTGCTCGGGGGTACCTCCTTTCAGCTTCTTGGAGGACCCTACTGATGTAATACACTGGATGCTGCGCCGCTCCTTCTTCTCTGATCAAGACTGCGCTGATGGAGTGTTTGGTAACCGAAAGATAAACGTACAAAGGTTCCCCGAGCACAGGCTTTGAGAGAACAGGAGGGGCTGCCAAATACGCCTTCAGCTCGGTGAAGGCGGCCTCGCACTCCTCAGTCCACCGTACTTGCCCCCCTTGCTTCGAGGCGCTTTTAGGGCCTCGGAGCAACTTGAAGAAGTTAAAACTTCTTTCTGCTGCTCGGGACATGAACCGGTTCAGTGCCGCAAGATGCCCCGTCAGACGTTGGACGTCGCGCACTGTCTTCAGACTGCTCATCTCAAGCACGGCTTGGATTTTCTCCGGGTTTGCCTCTATTCCTCTATTTGACACGAGGAAACCGAAGAACTTACCCGAACGAACACCAAACGCGCACTTGGAAGGGTTGAGTTTCATATTGTACTTTCGCAGAGTTGCGAAAGTTTCCTGGAGGTCGGAGATGTGGTCAATGCTCGGAAGCGTCTTGACCAGCATGTCATCAACGTAAACCTCCATGTTGCGCCCAATCTGCTGTTCGAACATTCTATTGACCAGCCGCTGGTAGGTTGTGCCAGCGTTCTTCAGACCGAAAGGCATTCCGGTGAAACAATACAACCCCAGGTCTGTAACAAACGTCGTGGCGTCTTGATCCGGAGGATGCATACTGATCTGGTGATAACCAGAGTAGGCGTACAGAAAGCTGAGAAGCTCGTGACCGGAAGTAGCGTCCACCAGCTGATCGATGCGCGGCAGGGGGAAGTTATCCTTGGGCGTTGCTTTATTGAGATCCTTGTAGTCAACGCACATGCGCCATTTACCATTGGCTTTGCGTACGAGGACCACATTGGAGATCCATCTCGGGTATTGGGCTTCTCGGAGGAGCCCAACAGTTCGGCTTTTGACAACGTGATCCTGAATCACAGTCTGCCGTTCTTGGTTCACGGGTCGCCTCCTCTGTTGAACTGGTGGAATCCGGGGATCCAAACGGAGGCGATGCACCATTACTTCCGGGGGAATACCCGGAAGCTCGTCGTCAGACCAGGCAAACACGTCCAAATTGGCCAGCAGATAGGCTGTGTAGCGTTGCTGCTCGGCCTCTGCCAACAAGGCGCCAATGTACAAGACGTGCTCGGGGTCATCGTCTACCTGGACGGGAATTAAGTCTTCAGCGGGCGTTCCTCGGCTGGTGGAGGGCTGATCGGACGTTGGCGGGGCCGGATCTGCGAGTGGTTGCTTGTCTCTTAAAGAAAGGACATAGCAACGACGAGACTCGCGCTGACACCCGAGCACTTCGCCGACTTCGCTTGGGGTCGGGAATTTCATCTTCTGATGGAGTGACGAAGGTACCGCTTTGATGCGCCCGATCAGACCTCTACCGAGGATGGCGTTGTATCCAGGCATATTGTTGATGACCAAGAAGTCAACAACCTTGGTCACGATCCTCGGAGCCGTCCCTAAAGTGATCGGGAGGCGAACTCTTCCCATGGGCTGCACCGAAACTCCCGAAAAGCCGAACCGAGGCGAGTTTACGGGGGCGAGTTGATCGGTTTTCAGGCCCATGAGGACAAAACAATCGTAAGCCAAGACATCGGGGGCACTTCCATTATCCACCAAAATCCAGCGCACATTACAATGATTGATGGTGGCCGAAATGACCAACGCATTAGCGTGTGGGGTCGTAACCCCTACAAGGTCTTCGTCCGAGAAGGTTATAACCTCCTCGGGCGGTGCGCGTGCAAGACTGGTGGGATATGGAGTCGACCGAGGTGCTGAAGGCCTATCCACAACATGCACTCGCCTTGCGTAGTCGCGTCGGCTTCGAGTGCTTTCTCCGCCTGCGCCGAAACCTCCCGCGATCACATTGATCTCCTGCCCATTGGGCTCATTGTTGATTGGCTGCACGGGAGTCCGTTCTCGGCATCTGGGGCGGTCTTCATTCCGGCGCACGAACCGTCCAAGGTAGCCGTGCTTTATAAGGTCTTCAATCTCGTCCTTAAGCTGGCAGCACTCGGAAGTGTCGTGGCCGTGGTCGTGATGAAAGCGACAGTACTTGTTTTGGTCGCGCCTCCGGGGGTCGGAGCGCATCCTCTGTGGCCACCGAACATATGCTTCGTTCCTGATCTCGGCCAGGATCTGTTCGGGGGCCACGGTGAGGGGTGTGTAGTTGGTGAAGGGGCGCGGACGGCGCGGAGAGTCACCGTTGCGTCGTCCTTTCTTCCGATCACGGTCAGAGCCGTTATCGGAAGGCCTCTTCTTTTCAGACTGTTCCCCCTGCTCCGCCCTACCTGCTGCCAGACTCTCCTCGTAGGCCGCATGGCGTTGCGCGATGGAGAGTAGCTTGGCGAGGGTGGCGGGCTGCTGGACGCCGAGGGTCCTCTGCAAAAAACCGTCGCGAGTGCCCTGAATGAGGGCACTGGTTTCCAGAGGGACGTCCATGCGCGAGATGCGAAGCGCTTCTGTTCGGAACCTTTTGACAAAGTCCCAGAGCACCTCGCCCTTCTTCTGGCGTACAGCCAGGAGGGAAGCCGCCATTCGCGGCTGTGACCTTCCACCAAGGAAGTTGTCCCAAAAGGACTTCATCAGTTGGCGGAAGGAGGAGATGGAGCCCGTCGGAAGGGTCTCGAACCAGGCTCTGGCAGTCTCCTTGAGGGTTGTAGGGAAGGCCCTGCACTTGGCCGCATCTGATGCTCCGTGGAACACCATGTGCGACTCAAAGCCGTGGATGTGGTCGGCCGGATCGGTGGTGCCGTCATAGGGCGCGATGGTGGGCAGAGGGAGCTTGGGAGAGACCCGAGCTTCCAGGATCTCCCTGCTAAAAGGGGAGCGGAAGTCCAGGTCATCATCTGTCGGAGCTTTTCCTTCCGGCGTTGAACCATCGCGTCCACGCGGCGCTCGAGGTCAACCACTCGTCGCAGGCGCCTAGCGAGCTCCTGTTCGGAATTGGCGGGGCCCCCTCGACCGGACTCGTGAGAGTTGGCTCCCACAACTGATCGCGGCGGACGGGGGGAGACAACAGAGCGGCGGGGCGAGCGCTCGCGGCGCTCCGGTGCCCGCTCCTCGGATGGGGCTCGGTGTGACCGACGCGGTGAGTCCGCCTGCTGTTCCTGAGGCGCCGGGAGGATGCGAGAACGCCGATGCGACGACTCCGCCTGCCGCTCTCGTGGCAGGGGAACCGCCGGGGCTGGTGGTCCAACCAGTTGAGCCTGCAAGGCAAGGCAGACACCCGTTAACTGCTGCACATGTCCCCGGAGTTCAGCCATCTCCAGGGCAGTTGCCGGCGCGGCAATTTCCGGTGCAGAGACGTTGTTATCGTTGGCGCCAGCAGGGGCGATGTTGACGTCGATGGGAGGGGATCGCTGGCGAGACTCCGCTCGTGAATGGCGGGATCTCGTCGCCCTGTTCCCCAGGTTCTGGTTAGAGGTTCGTCCGCGAGCCATGGCAGCGTCGTTCCCACAGACGGCGCCAAAAGTGTGGAGGCCTTTTCCTTGTTGGGCCGGAGTGGATCAGGCCTAACACTTGTGTAAGGGAGATGACGGTCGCCGGTAGCGAACGAAGGATCCTGCAATCACCAGAAAAGATCAGGGGGCCCGGTGAAGACCGGGGAAAACCCTCCGATGCCTAAGTCAGTATGAGGCTTGCCAGGCAGGGGGTTTTTGAGTGTAAGGGTGTGTTCGCGTGAGAGAGAACGTCCCAGTGCATGGTCCTGTACCTGTACTCTTATAGGCATAGGTGCTGCGGCGAACATGTATAACGTTGATAGATCGTGCCTGGAAAGGCGCCTTGACGGGCGCGCATAACGGGAGGAGTTATGCGCTCAGATATCTGTTGGGATGCCAGGCAGTTAACGCGTCTCTTGATGATGGGGCGCGTGGCCTGAGGCGGTTATAACCGCCGTGAGGACACGAAGAGTTGTTCGGCAACCTCTGGACAAGATTACCGAGCAGGTGACCCACATGGGGATCGAACGTGCTGTTCGGTAGCATCCGTAGTTGTTCGGTACAAAAGGTCCGGTGACTTGCTCGGAAGTATGCTGCTGAGGAGCTTGACGAAGCCCGATCATGGGGGTTATGCCTTGGAGGCCTCTGAACTGCCCTGATAAGGGCGTGGCACTTTGAAATGGGGCCACGTCCGTTGACAGGACATGAGAGGGCCGTAACGGGCCATCATGGGCCTAGGTGGCCAAATTTGGCCACCACAGTAAGTAACTAGGTAAGCTCTAATTTCATAGTTACAAACTTATAAAATCTCTATGTAATTATAGAGTTACATGTGTAACTGCATAAGTATGTAATTATATACTTACGTAGTTATAGGAATTACATACTTACGTAATTACTCTGTAAATATATACTTATGAAGTTACATATTTAACTGTGTAACTATTTTAGACCTTGTTACATAGTTACAGGAAGAAATAATTACAAACTTAAAGCGTAAAAAACTATGTACTTACATACTTATAGAGTTATATGTGTATATGTAGTTACATAATATGTACATGTGTAATTACACACTTACATGTAGTTACAGAGTTACACATGTAACTCTGTAGCTACATACTTACGTAGTTACAGGAATTACACATGTAACTCTATAACTAGGTAAGCCCTAGGTAACCTTTGGTAACTAGGTAAGCCCTGATAACTAGGTAAATCCTTCTGAAACTATGTAAATATGTAACTAGATAAGCCCTAATTACATAGTTACAAACTTATAATTAAAATCTCTATGTAGTTATAGAGTTACATGTGTAACTGCATAAGTATGTAATTATATACTTACGTAGTTATAGGAATTACACACTTACGCAATTATACATGTAACTCTGTAAATATATACTTACGCAGTTACATATTTAACTGTGTAACTACTTCATACATTGTTACATAATTACATGAACAAATAATTACAAACTTAAGGCGTAAAAAACTATGTACTTACATACTTACAGAGTTACATGTGTATGTGTAGTTATATAATATGTACATGTGTAATTACACACTTACATGTAGTTACAGAGCTACACATATAGCTCTGTAACTACATTCTTACGCAGTTACAGGAATTACATATGTAACTCTGTAATTAGGTAAGCCCTAGGTAATCTTTGGTAACTAGGTAAGTCCTAATAATTAGGTAAATCCTTCTAAAATTATGTAAATATGTAATTAGGTAAGTCTTAATTACAAAGTTACAAATTTATAAAATTTCTATGTAATTACAGAGTTACATGTGTAACTGCATAAGTATGTAATTACATACTTATACAGTTACATGATTTACATACTTATAGGGTGTTTGGGAACAATTTTTTTAAAAAGTTATTTCTATCTAAAAATTTATGTTAAGTTCTCTTTCAATTTTAAATTTAAAATTATGAGAATGTGATGTTATGTGTTTGGTAAAAATAATAAAAATTTTAAAAATTATATTAATGTGTTTGGGGCTGGGCGGGGCAGGGGGGGCGGAGTTGCCGGGGCGGGGCAGGGGGGAGGGGGGGGGATGGGGGACGGCGCAGGGGGGTGGGGGCGATGGGGGGAGGGCACCGGGTGGGGGGTTGGGTGTTTGCAGGCCTATGGGGGGATTGGGAGGGCACAAGAGTGGGGGGGAGGGTGCTGCAGGTTGGGGGTGGGGTGGGGAGGGCACAAGGGTGGGGAGGGTGAGATGGCGGGGGGAGGGTGCTGGGTGGGGGGTTTGCAGGGGGGATGGGGGGGAGGGGTGCTGGGTGGGGGGTTTGCAGGGGGGATGGGGGGGAGGGTGCTGGGTGAGGGTGTGGTTCGCAGGGGGCAGGGAGGGTGAGATGGCGGGGGGAGGGTGCTGGGTGGGGGGTTTGCAGGGGGGATGGGGGTGGGGGTGTGGTTCGCAGGGGGCAGGGAGGGGATGGGGAGGGTGCAGGGGGTGGGGGGGTGAGATGGGGAGGCCGCAGGGGTGGGGGGAGGGAGGGGGGTGCTGGGTGGGGGAGGGGGATGGGGAAGGCGCAGGGGGTGGGGGGGGGAGGGTTCTGGGTGGGTGGGGGGTGGATGGGGGGGGGGGGGGGGCGGCGCAGGGTGGGGGGGAGGGGGTGGGGATGGGGAGGACGCAGGGGATGGGGGGTGCTGGTTGGGGGGGTGGTTGTGAGAGGAGTGAGTGTGTTTTAAAAAAAAAAACAGGTTCATCCTTGTTTTTATTTTAAGGGAGATTTACATTAGGTAAAAGTTGTTCTTTAAAATAAAAAATTGTTTACCAAACATGTCATTGTGTTTGGTCTCTTTCTTTTTTAAATTTAAGAGAGAAAATTGAAAAAAAAAGTGTAACCAAACACCCTATTATACAGTTACACGTGTAATTGTGTAAGTACGTACTTACGCAGTTACACACTTTTGGGAAAACGGTTATACATTTTTGAGATAACGGAGGTTAAAAGTAGAGACTTAAAAATAAGTCTTACATAAAGCAGGGATCGAAAGTGGCGGAAAAACCTGACATGGACCTGAAAATAATGTCAGGTCCATGCCAGAGACCAATGATTAATTCTCTCTAAAGTAAATTAGACTAGGCTTGCCCTTCATTAATTTAAATCTCTTAATTCTTATGGGCCAAAAATAATTAAAAATAAGCTTACAATCTAATAGAGATTAAAACATGTTAACGTTAAAATCTTAATATGCCTTATAAGATTTTAATTAAAGTGATTGCTTATGTCAACTTAAAAAAAAAACACACCTAATTAGTTGAGAGAGGAGGCGGCGGCGGCGGCGGTCCCAATATGGAAGGCTCTCATGTTTAGTTAAGGATAGTTTTTGTAAGATAGTAAAATTTTATTAAGACTCACAATCCTGTTGTTGCATGGCATTGGACGGCGACGGCGTGATTGAGGGGGGATCCTGCATGCGTCCAAGACAACTTCTTCCTTTCTCCTAATCCAAGGTGGTTATTCTGTCCTCAAGGCATAATTAAATTAAAGATAAATTAATTAAGAATTTTTATCAAATATTTCACTTATTTGTTAATATTTTATAAAATTATAATTTATTGTAGTAAATATTATTTAATATTATAATATACGTTAAATTTTGTTACACATTTTTTAATTAAATCTTATTAATCAACTATGCATATATATAATATATATATATATATGTATGCTGGTCAAATAAGCTAACACTACAAAAAAATGTAGGATATGTAGATGGCTGCAAATCGTAGTTGTCTACAAAAAACACTATTTGTAGACGGTTGTGTATAACCGTGTACATATGATATATATGTAGACGACTGCATATATCCGTTTATATATCCAACATATGTAGACGGCTCAGAATAGACGTCTACATAACTTATATAGACAGCTCAGTCTAGGCATCTACATATGTTGGATATGTAGACGCCTACACATAGCCGTCTATATATCCAACTTATGTAGACGGCTCAAATAACCGTCTAGATAACTTATGTAGATGCCTATTCTTAGCCCTCTACATATGTTGGATATGTAGACGGATACATGCAGCCGTCTACATATCTATCATACGTAGACGACTATATAACGTGTCTACATAAGTTATGTGGACGCTTATTGTTAGTCGTCTACATATGTTTGATATGTAGACGGCTATGTGTTGGTGTCTACATATCCAACATATGTAGACGTCTATACTGAGCCGTCTACATACATATTTATATGTGGACGCAAATTATTATATCATTAACTCATCAAATTTAAATTAAATATCAAAAGTTTAATAAGATTCAAATTTTAAATATTAAAAATAATTTTAGGATAAAAATGATTAATAAGAATAATTATTTAATATGTAGTTGATTATGAATACTATAGGAAAATTATACATTATAATTTTTAAATTGATGGCTATACTCATAGCATTAAATATATAAATATATGTAAACTTCAAATATACTGTACTCATAGCCACTCCTTGAATACAATAAATGTCAAACATAATTGAATCAATGTTTGTGTATGAAGAAGATCGTAGGTAATTAATTTAGATGTCCCAATTTAAAAGAAAAAGTATCTTTTAGGGACGGGTCTATAAAGTGAATTTTATTATTCTCATGCGATATAAAAGAATAGAAAATATAAGAAATAATCAACTAAAAATAACAAAAATATATTAAATGTTATATATTTATAAATTAAATATATAACTTACTAAAGATGCATATGAAGTTGTAAAAAGATGATCTTGTAGCAAACATTATAGGAAAGAATTAGAACTCAGATATTCACAAATAAAAATGTGATGCATATTGAGTTTAATCATATTACATGTTTGATAGACAAAGAAATAGATCTACACCCATGCATGTTTTATATAGCCATGCTCGTGCTGGGAAAAAAATCGGAGGCCAATCGAATTAGTATTTCTAATTTTGGACCCTCAAACTTAAGTTCTTTATTTTTAAAGTAAATTAACTTGCTTAAGGTAAATTTGAGCGCCGAGATCAAACCGAGAGTCTGAATTGAACTCCATCAGTTTTCACAAGTCACAATCATCGCTCTAACCGTGCTGAAAAAAATCGGAGGCCAATCGGATTAGTATTTCTAATTTTGGGCCATCAAACCTAAGTTCTTCATTTTTATACTAAATTAACTTATTTAATGTAAATTTGAGCGTCGAACTCAAATAGGAAGTCCGAATTAAACTCCGTCAGTTTTCACAAGTCACTCATCGCCCCGACCGTGTTGGAACAAACCGGAGGCCGATCGAATTAGTATCTCTCTCTCTCTCTCTCTCTCTCTCTCTCTCAAGATTTAGAGTACGAAGTTAAAAAAGAATAATAATTTGAAGAAGATGATATTAAATACATATATATATATATTTCTACATATATATATATATTAGTTTGATTATAACACATGTAATATATATATATATATATATTTATATATATAGTATCTATACCTATCTATATATCTATATATATCTATATATATATAGCTATATATCTATATCTCTATATATATATAGCTATATATCTATATATATATGAATATATTTTTATATATATATATAGTGTCTATATATATATATACCCCTCTCTCTCTCTGAGTCAGATTTACAAGACTTAGAGTACGAAGATATAATATTTATAGATACAACATATATATATAACATAGATATAATATAATATATAGATATATATTATATCTGTCAAATATGTAGTATGTCAATTTTTAATTTTATTTTATTGTGAACTACAAGGGTGACTCTTTAGACAACTATTGTTCTAATATAAATACACTATATATATATATATGTGTGTATATATATAATATCTAAGTTTATATATCTATATAGATGTAATATACTTAAATATTTATTTTAGAATGTAAAAATAGTTTTAAAATTAATTAGTTATATGTTACATATGTAGACAGCTAAATTTTAGCCGTCTATATATCTTCTTTTGTAGACGGCTTCTAGCCTGTTGGAGACACCGCCTGCCGGGGACGCCGTTGCCTGCCGGAGACGCCGCCGCCGCCGTCTACTGCAGATGCCGTCGGAGTTCACCGTACCCGTCACACTGGTAATCGCCCTCCCCCCTCTCTCTTTCTCTCTCCCTCTCTCTCTCTCTCTCTCTCTAAGGTGTCTCCGGCGCTCTACATCTGCCTCTTTCGATCCGACTCCCGCTCTCCCCTCTTCCTCTTTCTCACCCTCTCTGCCTTTCTCTTGTGAGCCGGAGGGGAGGGGGTGGCCGGCTGTGGGGTGGGGTGGGGGTGGCCGGCTGTGGGGTGGAGTGGGGGTGGCCTTTGCAAGATGATTCCCTGGGCAAAGTCGGGACAACGAGAGTGGTGATGGTTCCTGATCAAATGAGGATGAGCTTGGTGTCCCCGAAGAAGCACCCCCTGACACCACATAAGTTATACTCAAAGGCTTCATCGTCGTCGTCTGGATGTGGATGGGTTACAAATGGTTAAGCGACAAACATCTTAGTGGCGACAAACAGCCTTTCTGATACATAATGGGGCATCTGAGATCTCCCAGATTCCTTCTAATTTTGCCTTAGAATACAAGTACATTGGGCAAGGTTGTGGGCCCTCACCGTCACAAATCTGGGTGTAAATTTGACTTTCAATTGAGCATGCAAGTTTCTGCAATCTTGAATGATTGAAGAGCACCTCCATATATAGTTTGCTACCATCATTGATGGCTTGCACCACAAGAAGATTTAATCTGATTGATGGCTTGCACCACAAGAAGATTTAATCTGAAAGGATAGTTGTATGCATGAATGCCTTGGTTCAACTAACTAGCACATTAATCCTTCCCAAATCGCTAAAGCTTCTGCTTCAATTGGTGATATAGGCGGGAGAGGAAGAAGATTTACACTTAATGCAGAGGTTGGAGTCATCAACAAGGACCAAAAGCCACTGACTGCCTCAAATTTCAGACAAGCAGCATCCACTAATAAGCTGAACTTGGGGGCGATGTGTTCATTTCGATGCCTCAAGAGAGAGTTTGGCATTTCAGTTTCCTTCTTATTGCTCCACTGTGTTATATCATAGTGGCTTCTCTGCAACACATATAGAGGAGTGACTTTTCTGTTCTGAAAAACTGACATGCACCTTGCTTTCCATAGATTCCATAGAATTGCAAAGGCATAGATTAGGAACATATTATCCTTTTTTGTCTTGAGAGAATGGAGGATGCATCCATTCCAGAATCCTCCAGTGAGTGAACTCCAGTATCCATTCTCAGATTCGGCCTAGTGGCAAACCACACTGATCTAGGCATGTCACACTGAAATAATATATGCTCACACATGAGATAGATCCTGCTTGTAGTGGGAGAAAAAGATAAAAAGGAATAATTACCCTTTAGAATAAGGGTCTCTTTAATAACCTGATTGATCATCATAACTACTAGGTATCATGCCTATTAACTCAAAGAGTGATTTGGTAACATGCATACCTTATCAAGACTTTATCCCCCAATTCCAGAATCTGGATCATAACATATATTAGTATCAAAAACAAATGACTCCCCATTCAAAATTGATGAATAGCCAATATACATGCCAGACTTGTCATGGTATTGTCAAAAGAATGTGAAATGTTGTGTTATGTATTTAATAAATTGTGTTGACTTACCCATCTTTTTATTAATATATTTTTTTTGTAAAATATGATGACAGATTTTGTTTGGAACACGTGCGGAGATCGAGCTAGTTGCTTTCATCTTTTGAGACTTTTTGTTCAGGTAAGATCCAGTGAGTCTGGGTGGTGGCTCATCTTTATTTAATCCAGCGAGCTAGTTGCTTTCATCTTTAGAATGTTTATGTGTTCATGCATTTAATATTTTTTTACAAAATGTGAATATTTTTCTATTATAATGTGTGAATGTGTCTCCTTTTTGCATTATACATCTCTATTTTTCAAGATGTGAATGTATAGATTTTTTTTTTCACAGGATGTGTACACGTGGATATGCTCCTAATATAGGGGACATGCTCTCGATTTTTTTTTGTAAATTATAATAACTATTTATTAATATCATATTTTCATATATGAGTTCAGGTAGTAGATCACGGGTTCGGAAATTACGAACCGTGGATGGCGTGCCAGGTAATTCATCTGAAGACTCTGTTTCAGGTCATCCTTCTCAAGCCCTTCTTCCTATCACTCAGGGGGCGTCTTCTGCTGCATCTGCATCTTCTTCTGTAGCAGGTATATTTTTACATTCAGTAGCATTGCAATTTATATTTACTTTAATTTCATAAAATCTAATCATTTTCTTTATGTATATGCTTTTACATAGAGACATCATCGTGGGGTCGGGGGACTGGTCGCCGGGGTCCCTCTAGAGGTGCCACAGAGAGGAGGTTAGAGCCTGGACATAAATGGAATGTGAGAGTAATCGGTGGATATGGGGTAGGTGATCAAGGAACAAATTTTATAAGTCGTATGGGCATTGTCATCAGGCTGCATTGCAAAATATGACAGAAATTTTTTTCAAAACTGTCTGAAGAGACAAAGAATGGAATATTTCGAGATCTTGAGGTAAATAGATTAATATTTAAAGTGAATATTGTGTATTTGTGAGATATTTAAATTACATTAGTAATGTATGTGTAGATGTGGTATTGTTGGGATCGGACTCCTCAGACAAATAAGATGTTACAACATATGACAGCCATGCACAAAGGCTGGCGTGGGATGTTGAAGTCGAAGTAAGTATTTTTTTTTGAAGTATTTAATTTTTTTTTATCTTGATAATGAATATTTTGTTAACTTTTTAATTGTTATTTTGTAGCATTATAAGAGCAAGACTTTTGAGGATGTTGTTGCATCTGTTCTACCTGGTGTTGATCCATCAGATTGGCGGACAATGTGTGAAAAATGGAATACAAGGGAGGAGCAAGTAAAATAATATGATTTAATTACATATATTACTTATGATTTTTTATTTGAGATTTCATCAAATATATGTGTGGTGGCCAAATCTGGCCACCTAGGCTCATGATGGCCCGTTACGGCCCTCTCATGTCCTGTCAACAGACGTGGCCCCATTTCAAGCCACGGGCGGGTCATCCTCAGAGGCCTCCAAGGTATAATCCCCATGATCGGACTTCGCCAAGCTCCGCAGCAGCGTATTTCCGAATAGGTCATCGGTCCTTTTATACCAAACAACCACGGATGCTCCGAACAACACGTTCGATCCCCACGCGGGTCACCTGCTCGGTGATTTTGTCCGAAGGTTTCGAACAGCTCTTCGCGTCCTCACGGCGGTTATAACCGCCCCAGGTCCATCATCATCAAGAGGCGCGTTAACTGCCTGGCATCCCAATGGACATCTGAGCGCATAACTCCTCCCGTTATGCGCGCCCATCAAGGCGCCTTTCCAGGCACAATCTACCAACGTTACGTACGTCTACCTCAGCACCTACGCCTATAGAGTACAGGTAGAGGACCATGCACTGGTACGTTCTCTCTCACGTGAACACGTTCTTACACTCAAAAACCCCTGCCTTGCAAGCCTCAGACTGACTTAGGCATCGGAGGGTTTTCCCCGGTCTTCACCGGGCCCCCTGATCATTTCTGGTGATTGCAGGATCCTTCGTCCGCTACCGGTGATCATCATCTTCCTTACACAAGTGCTAGGCCTGATCCGCTCCGGCCCAATAAGGAAAAGGCCTCCACACTTTTGGCGTCGTCTGTGGGAACGACGTAGCCATGGCTCGCGGACGAACCTCGTACCAGAACGTGGGGAGTAGGGCGACGAGATCCCATCAGTCACGAGCGGACTCTTGCCGGCGATCCCCTCCCGTTGACGTCGACATCGCCCCTGCTGGCGTTAACAACAACGTCCCTGTGCCAGTGGCCGCCGCACCGGCAACTGCCCTAGAAGTAGCAGAACTTCGGGGGCAGATGCAGCAGTTAACAGGTGTTTGCCTTGCTTTGTAGGCTCAGCTGGTTGGACCACCAGCCCCGACGGTTCCCCTGTCACGAGAGCGGCAGGCAGAGTCGTCGCATCGGCGTTCTCACGTCCTCCCGGCGCCTAAGGAGCAGCAGGCAGACTCACCACGCCGGTCACATCGAACCCCGTTCGAGGAGCGGGCACCGGAGCGCCGCGGGCGTTCGCCCCGTCGCTCTGTTGCCTCCCCCCGTCCGCCGCGATCGGTTGTGGGAGCCAACTCCCACGCGTCCAGACGAGGGGACCCCTCCAATTCCGAATAGGAGCTCGCTAGGCGCCTGCGACGCGTGGTCGACCTCGAGCGCCGCGTGGACGCGATGGTTCAGCGCGCGAAAGGGAAAGCTCCGGCGGAAGATGACCTGGACTTCTGCTCCCCATTCAGCAGGGAGATCCTGGAAGCTCAGGTCTCTCCCAAGCTCCCTCTGCCCACCATCGTGCCCTACGACGGCACCACCGATCCGGCCGACCACATCCACGGCTTTGAGTCGCACATGGTGTTCCACGGAGCATCAGATGCGGCCAAGTGCAGGGCCTTCCCTGCAACCCTCAAGGAGACTGCCAGGGCCATGATCAGGAACGAAGCATATGTTCGGTGGCCACAGAGGATGCGCTCCGACCCCCGGAGGCGTGACCAAAACAAGTACTGTCGCTTCCATCACGACCATGGCCACGACACCTCCGAGTGCCGCCAGCTTAAGGATGAAATTGAAGACCTTATCAAGCGCAGCTACCTTGGACGGTTCGTGCGCCGGAATGAAGAACGCCCCAGACGCCGAGAGCGGACTCCCGAGCAGCCGATCAACAATGAGCCCAATGGGCAGGAGATCAACGTGATCGCGGGAGGCTTCGGCGCAGGCGGAGAAAGCACTCGAAGCCGACGCGATTTCGCAAGGCGAGTGCACGTTGTAGATAGGCCTTCGGCACCTCGGCCGACTCCATATCCCACCAGTCTAGCACGCGCACCACCTGAGGAGGCCATAACCTTCTCGGACGAAGACCTTGTAGGGGTTACGACCCCACACGCTGATGTGTTGGTCATTTCGGCCACCATCAATCATTGTAATGTGCGCCGGATTTTGGTGGATAATGGAAGCGCCCCCGATGTCTTGGCTTACGATTGTTTTGTCCTCATGGGCATGAAAACCGATCAACTCGCCCCCGTAAACTTGCCTCTGTTCAGCTTTTCGGGAGTTTCGGTGCAGCCCATGGGAAGACTTCGCCTCCCGATCACTTTAGGGACGGCTCCAAGGGTCGTGACCAAGATTGTTGACTTCTTGGTCATCAACAACATGCCTGGATACAACGCCATCCTCGGCAGAGGTCTGATCAGGCGCATCAAAGCGGTACCTTCATCACTCCATCAGAAGATGAAGTTCCTGACCCCGAGCGGAGTCGGCGAAGTGCTCGGATGTCAGCGCGAGTCTCGCCGTTGCTATGTCCTCTCTTTAAGGGACAAACAACCACTCACAGATCCAGCCCCGCCAACGTCCGATCAGCCTTCTACCAGCCGAGGAACGCCTGCTGAAGACTTAATCCCCGTCCAGGTAGACGATGACCCCGAGCACGTCTTATACATTGGCGCCTTGTTGACAGAGGCCGAGCAGCAACGCTACACAGCCTTCCTGCTGGCCAATTTGGACGTGTTCGCCTGGTCTGATGATGAGCTTCCGGGCATTCCCCCGGAAGTAATGGTGCATCGCCTCCGTCTGGATCCCCGGATTCCACCAGTTCAACAGAGGAGGCGACCTGTGAACCGAGAACGGAAGACCGTGATTCAGGATCACGTTGTCAAAAGCCAAACTGTTGGGCTCCTCCGAGAAGCCCAATACCCAAGATGGATATCTAATGTGGTCCTCGTACGCAAAGCCAATGGTAAATGGCGCGTGTGCGTTGACTACAAGGATCTCAATAAAGCAACACCCAAGGATAACTTCCCCCTGCCGCGCATTGATCAACTGGTGGACGCTACTTCCGGTCACGAGCTTCTCAGCTTTCTGGACGCCTACTCTGGTTACCACCAGATCAGTATGCATCCTCCGGATCAAGACGCCACGACGTTCGTTACAGACCTGGGGTTGTATTGTTTCACCAGAATGCCTTTCGGTCTGAAGAACGCTGGCGCAACCTACCAACGGCTGGTCAATAAAATGTTCGAACAGCAGATTGGGCGCAACATGGAGGTCTACGTTGATGACATGCTGGTCAAGACACTTCCGAGCATTGACCACATCTCCGACCTCCAGGAAACTTTCGCAACTCTGCGAAAGTACAATATGAAACTCAATCCTGCCAAGTGCGCATTTGGTGTTCGTTCGGGCAAGTTCCTTGGTTTCCTCGTGTCAAACAGAGGAATAGAGGCAAACCCGGAGAAGATCCAAGCCGTGCTTGAGATGAGCAGTCTGAAGACAGTGCGCGACGTCCAACGTCTGACGGGGTATCTTGCGGCACTGAATCGGTTCATGTCCCGAGCAGCAGAAAGAAGTTTTAACTTCTTCAAGTTGC
The DNA here is from genome assembly GCA_014218235.1 of Colocasia esculenta. Classification (NCBI taxonomy): domain Eukaryota; kingdom Viridiplantae; phylum Streptophyta; class Magnoliopsida; order Alismatales; family Araceae; genus Colocasia; species Colocasia esculenta. Next base: position 12,445,386 of record CM024765.1, on the reverse strand, counting down.
TTCGAGGCCTTAAAAGTGCCTCGAAGCAAGGGGGGCAAGTACGGTGGACTGAGGAGTGCGAGGCCGCCTTCACCGAGCTGAAGGCATATTTGGCAGCCCCTCCTGTTCTCTCAAAGCCTGTGCTCGGGGAACCTTTGTTCGTGTATCTTTCGGTTACCGAACACTCCATCAGCGCAGTCTTGATCAGAGAAGAAGGAGCGGCGCAGCATCCGGTGTATTACATCAGCAGGGTCCTCCAAGAAGCTGAAAGGAGGTACCCTCGAGCAGAAAAACTCGCCCTCGCTCTTGTCATGGCTGCCCGGAAGCTTAGGCCCTATTTTCAGGCCCACTCCGTTACGGTTCTAACCGATCACCCGCTGAAATCCATCCTTCAGCGGCCGGAGGCTTCTGGCAGGCTTATCAAATGGGCAATAAAGCTTGGTGAGTTCGACATCAGTTTTCGCCCTAGGACAGCAATCAAAGCGCAAGCATTGGCAGACTTCGTTGCGGAATGTACTCTCCCTACCGAGCAGGATCCACCATTGGCGGATGAACCCCCATGGGAACTCTACGTCGACGGATCCTCTTGCGTTACAGGGAGTGGAGCTGGCCTGGTCCTCACCTCCCCGGAGGGATTAGAGTTCCAATACGCCCTCCGATTCCGCTTTTCGGCCTCCAACAACATGGCTGAGTACGAAGCTTTGCTGTCCGGTATCCGCATGGCTAGGCACCTCGGAGCCCTTCGGCTCAGGGTCTTCAGTGACTCCCAATTGGTTGCCAACCAAGTGAGTGGGAAGTTCGGAGCAAGAGAACCCCGCATGGCTCAATACCTTCAACAGGTCAAGAGCCAAGCAGAGGGTCTCCTATGCTTCAAAGTCATACACGTCCCACGAGAGCAGAACGCGCGAGCAGATGCACTTGCCAAGCTGGCATCCTCAGGTGACATCGTCCCTTCCCGCTCTGTGTTTATTGAAGAGATCGCCTCGCCGAGCACTGAAATAGACGTCGCAGCCATAGAGACGGGCCCACCAACTCCGAGTTGGATGGACCCTCTCTTGGCGTACTTACTCCAGGGTGAGCTTCCACCCGAACAGAGCGAAGCTCGGAAAATCAGGATGCGTGCTCAGCACTTCGCCCTCGTAGAAGGCAAACTGTACTGGCGGTCCCTTTCAAGACCTCTTCTACGTTGCCTCAACCCTGAGGAGGCCCTTGCGGCCACAGAAGAAGTCCACGAGGGGCTGTGCGGAAGCCACCTGGGGGGAAGAACGCTAGCACGCAGCATCCGAGCAGGGTTTTGGTGGCCTTCTCTCCAGAAGGATTGCATGACCTTTGCCAGGAAATGCCCAGAATGCCAAAAGTTTGGACAGCTCATCAAGCAACCAGCCGAACAGCTCCATAACCTGTTCGAGCCGCGCCCTTTTTCCAGATGGGGCATTGATATCTTGGGTCCCTTCCCAGAGGCCCAAGGTCAGAAGAAGTTTCTGTTAGTGGCCATCGATTACTTCACCAAGTGGATCGAAGCCGAACCTGTTGCCACGATCACCGAACAAGCCGCGTGGAAGTTCATCTGGAAGAACCTTCTCTGCAGGTTTGGCGTCCCAAGAGTGATCACCTCCAACAACGGGAAGCAGTTCGACAGCACCTTCTTCAAACAGAAATGTGCCGAGCTCGGAATCTACAACCACTTCACCTCCGTGGCGCATCCCCAGGCCAACGGCTTGGTAGAAAATGCCAACCGAACACTGCTGCACGGGATCCGCACAAGAGTGGAGGCTACAGGAGGGTCATGGATTGACGAGCTCCCTAATGTTCTTTGGTGCCACCAAACAACGGCTCGAGTGGCCACGGGAGAAACACCCTTCCATTTGGCTTACGGCTCAGAAGCTGTTGTGCCTCTGGAAGTAGTTCTGCCCACCATTCGAACAACTCACTTCGACGAAGCCGCCAATAACCGTGCTCTTCGGGAAAACTTGGACATGCTTGGCGAACGACAAAACGACGCCAGCATTCTCCTCGTTTCTTATCAGCAACGGCTCGCACAGTATTATAATGCGCGAGTTCGGGAAAGGCGGTTCAACGTGGGAGATTTGGTTTTGCGCCACTGTTCGGCTTCGGATCCCCGAAGAGCAGTCGACAAACTTGCCATCAAATGGGAAGGACCTTATCAGGTCACCCATGTCCTTGGGAAAGGCTCATATAAGCTAACTACCCCTAGTGGCGAAGCTATACCCAGGACTTGGCATGTATCTAACCTCAAGGCTTACCATTTATAAAAGCCTTTGTTCAGCATCCTACTTCTCTTCTCCCTGTTCCTATGGTTACACAAGCGCTTAGCATACACCCCTGATCGGAACCTCCTTTTCGGTTCCCAATGATCTGCGTTGTACATGCAACGCTTATAAAACCGGCGGATTTCCATCCGAGCAGGAACAATGACGAAAGGGAGGAGATAGAAAAAGAGAAGCTGTAGTCAAAACATAGAAAGGGAAATCTTCATTTACTGATCTTTTTTTTACAAGCAGGTCCCTTGGACCACGGTTACAAAAGGAAAATACAAGAAGGGCATGGAGCGGGGAGACTAAGGAGCCTGTTCGGAAGGGCCAACATCTTCATCCGAAGAAGGCATCCGCCCAGATTGGAATTGTGCGAAGCACACACCATCCAAACAGGCATCATTGGTGCGACGCCGGCACTCCCGAACAGCGGCCTCAAAAGCTTCTCGGGCACGTTCGACCCAAGATAGCCTCTCCCCAAAGTCCTTCCCGGCGTTAAGGCCCACTCTGTAGCAGCGGGCCCCGTACTGCTCCAAATCCTCCTTATAGTCCGATCCGGCCTTGTAATCTGCAATGGCACGGACCCCCGCATCTGAGACCACCTTGGCAAGAGCGTCCTTCTCGGCCCGTGCCAAGGCGGCATTCAGCTCCGAAGCTTGGAGGGCGGTTTTGAGGTTCTTCACCTCCTCCTCCAAATCCGCCTCGCGAGCCTTATGTCTGGCTGTAAGGTCCACGCAGAAAGCCGCCTGCGCTTCACAGAGATATTTCTGCTTCCGGGCCCGAGCAGCCAGGGCCTTGAGAACACCCAACAATGTGGATATCCCATCCACAAGAGCCTCCAGGTCGACGTCGCTCGCGCCATCATCCTCCTGGCCCTCTGGATGGTATCCTTCTGTTGGTATTTCCTGAGTCTTCTCGGGGGGAAGGTCCTGGCACCTTGCTAGTCGATCAAGATAAGAGGCAGTGGGGCTAGCAGGCAGCTTCCTTGGCAACGTTTCAACATGACGAAGTGTCACCTCTAGCGCCGCCACCGAGGGCACCTCAGGAAGTTTTCTTTGTAGCACTTCCGTGAGAGGCCTCCGATCGTCATCGGACTCTTCAGCCCGAACACCGCCCCCAACTCCTACTGCCTCCCCCCCAGCACCATCAGCTACCTTGGTGGTTGCAATTACATTAGCAACCACCTCGGTGGGGGGCATGGGGGGCAGGGTGCCCCCATTGGTAGCAGCAATCTCCTCAGCGGCCCCCGTCGTTATGGCCGCTTCTTCAGTGGCCCTTACAGCAGGAACCAATTCCTGTCCTCCGGACAGGGTTATGTGTGACACCGGAGCCACCGCGCTGCTCGCCAGCATCTCACCAGCAGCGGAAACCTCCGTCGCACCGACGTCTTCATTGGTCCTGGTGCTCTTCGAGGCGACGATCCCCTCATCCTCCTCAGCAACGACGGTCTCTGCAGTTACCACCCCCGCTGCTTCGACGAGCGGAGGGTTCTCCTCCCCCCGAGCAGAGGACGCCGCAACTCCTCCGCTCCTCCAGGTAGAAGCCTCCACAGTGTTGCTGGTGGCACCGTGCTCAGCACCACCAGTATTGGAAGCGTCCGAGAGCTCCCTATCCCTCGAGCAGGTGGAGCCCCTCGCCTCTTCCCTGGCAGGACTTTCCGACACGTCGCTCACGACGACGAGCCCCAGTTCGGTCGCCATCCTCTGCGCGACCTCTGGGCGCACCACAGAGGACATCCGCGGTGCTCCCTGATCGGCCGACTCCACGGCCTTACGTTTCTTGCGCAGCAGCAACTGCGCCTCTTCCACTTCCTCTTCAGTCCCCTCCTCGTCGTGTTGAGGAGCAGCTTGGATCATCCTCTTCTTCTTCTGAGCACGGAGTTGTTCTACATCCTCCGCGCCCTCATCGAACAGCACTGGCCTCTTCTTCGTAGAGGCGGAAGGACGAGTCGTCTCGTCGCCCTTCTCCGGTGGAGTCCGAGCTCCAGCCGAAACCACCTCCTTGGTGGCCTTCCTCTTCAGGCGAATTCTTCCGGTCCCCTTTTCAGGGATCCGTGCCTTTTCTGGGCGCTCCTGGGTAGACGAAGGAGCAACAAGCGCCGTTGTCACTGCGGCACCAACCCTCACGGCAGAGGGAACCCGAACAATGGCCGCAACGTCGTTGTCCTCGTACACCATGTGCGCCAGAATAGGGATCTGTTCGGCGAAATCTTCGTTCGCCTCCAGATCCCTTCCAGCCTCCAGCTCCACGGCAGCTGCACACAAAGAGAAGAAGAAGAAGAAGAAGAGTTAGAGCAAGGTCACCAAACCAGTAAGTAAACGACCAGAGTCCGTATACTTACTCCACGGTTTGCTCAGGCCATGCTTGACGAGCGAGAACTCGGTCACATAGCCTTCTCCATTCCTAACACCTGCTCGGAGAAGACTGTCCGAGGCCCTCGCCTCGTCTTGAATCAGCTTCGGAAAGCTGTCCTTCCGTGTCGAATGGATAACAGTGGGGAATCCCCACTCTGCACCACCCCGGTGGCGCACGAAGAACAACATGTCCATCCAACCCTTGTTGTTGGAGTATTTGTTGGACAACTGTATGTGCATCATGTCTGTTCGGTGCTTCACATAGTAGATATCCGCTCTTGACGGCCAAGAAGCAGACAGCTTGAAGTGAGCTCGGAATACATCCACCGAGCCCCGGATCTCCTTGATCTTGCAGATGACGCCAAAGATACATATGTACCTCCATGTGTTGGGCGTCAACTGTATTGGCGAGACGCCCCAGCAGTTGAGAAGCGCCTTCGCCACTTCCGGCAGCGGTACCCGGAAGCCCGCCTCCAGGTGGTCCACGGAGAGGAGGAGACAACCTGGTTTGTTCACCAGGAACGACTCCCCTTCCTTCGTGTCGATGATCTCGTACTCGTCACCGATTTTGAAGCGCTCACGAAGCCCACTGTAGTGGCGGCACCGTGGCCCGCTAGACGCCGCAACAGTGACCCCGCTCGCTCCGGCAGCTGCGACTACCTTCCCTTTTCCTGTCATCGTTGCGCGATGCGGAGGAGAACGGCAAGCAGGAGGGAGCGCGAGGAAGAAGACGATCACCCAAGGGGGGCGCGAAAATCTCTCGAACGAAGAAGGAAGGAGGCTTGAGGAGGAAGAAAGTCTGACAAGAAGGGTTTTCGAAGGCGTGGCTCCCGCCTTCACCCCCTCCTTTCTTTTTATAAAGAAGGAGGGGCACAGAATTCGAAGCAGGTCCCAAAAATGCCTCTCCTTCCAGCTTTCGAAACCTCCTCCTCGATCGCACCGCTGGCGGCCGCTCGAACGCAACGGCGACGCTCCTGGCTCGACGCGACCTCGCACCCATCATGATGGGTTAGCCGTTTGACAGGACTCCAGGCGACGGCACCGTATAGCCCCCTGCAACGGGCCATCGCATTAAATGCGGAAGCGACACCCTCGAAGTGCTCGCGTTACCGAGCCACTCGAGAGCGTGGGGGGCAAGTGTGGTGGCCAAATCTGGCCACCTAGGCTCATGATGGCCCGTTACGGCCCTCTCATGTCCTGTCAACAGACGTGGCCCCATTTCAAGATGCCACGCCCTCATCAGGGCGGGTCAGAGGCCTCCAAGGTATAACCCCCGTGATCGGACTTCGCCAAGCTCCGCAGCAGCGTATTTCTGAACAGGTCATCGGTCCTTTTATACCGAACAACCACGGATGCTCCCGAACAGCACGTTCGATCCCCACGTGGGTCACCTGCTCGGTGATTTTGTCCGAAGGTTTCCGAACAGCTCTTCGCGTCCTCACGGCGGTTATAACCGCCCCAGGTCACGCTCCCCATCATCAAGAGGCGCGTTAACTGCCTGGCATCCCAACGGACATCTGAGCGCATAACTCCTCCCGTTATGCGCGCCCATCAAGGTGCCTTTCCAGGCACGATCTACCAACGTTACGCACGTCTGCCTCAGCACCTACGCCTATAAGAGTACAAGTACAGGACCATGCACTGGTATGTTCTCTCTCACGCGAACACGTTCTTACACTCAAAAACCCCCTGCCTTGCAAGCCTCAGACTGACTTAGGCATCAGAGGGTTTTCCTCGGTCTTCACCGGGCCCCCTGATCATTTCTGGTGATTGCAGGATCCTTCGTCCGCTACCAGTCATCTCCCTTACACAAGTGCTAGGCCTGATCCGCTCCGGCCCAACAAGGAAAAGGCCTCCACAATATGTAGTGTCTTCTTCTTTACAAGATATTGCCGAGCGTACCAGGCAGAATCGCACCCATCAGAATATGACGTATCAGCGGGGGCGTACGAGCATTTATCAATTAAAAGATGATTTTGTAAGTTTTTTATTTTATTGAATGTAATTTTAATAATCTCTATTGATTATTTTTTCGTACTTGTTGATTATACAATTAATTTTTACAGGTGAAGACTCATCAGCGTGAGTTCGATCGCATGGAGGTTTTTAGGATGGGGAGATGTAAAGACCTCCCTGACGGTACCCAGCGATGGGTTGATGACGAAAACAACGATCTTTTTGTAAGTGTATATGTCTTAGATAAATTATTTTTAATAAATTAGTTTATAATTTAACATTTTTTGTTAATAAAATATTTTTTTTATTGTAGGAGAGGATGACACAGATGACGACTCATTCCCTCCAGAGTGATGATGCCGCTCCTGTTTCAGCCGAGGATGCCTTCAGAGCTATCATGGGACGAGACAGGCCTGGTCGTGTTTGTTGCGCGGGTAAGGTTGAGACGCTCCGCACTTGGTACGGGAGGGGAGAGGGATCGAGCTCCTCAGGTGGCTACCACACTCAGGTGCAGCAGTTGCAGAATCAAAATAAAAAGATGGAGGAGATGTCTACAGAGAGGAGTAGGGATCGCCATGAGCTAGAGAATATGCACATTCAGATGTTATAGATGCAAGCCTTCATGCAGAAATTGGTTACTCAGCCATCACATATGTCTTGTCCTGCGCCTGTCTCTGAGCCTGAGGCCAGTGATGAGTCCGCTGATGATTATGATGATGATGATTAGATTGTTATAGTTTGTGAGATACTTTGTATTTTTTTCAGATGTTTATGATATATGTGTTTTCAGATAATTTGTGTGTGCATGGTATTAAAAAGATGATTTATGTACATGAGATACTTTGTATTTCTTTTTGTGTGTGTATGATTTTTGTATAACAGAAGAAAATAATAAAAATTAAGAAAATGTTTTTTAAAACTGTCTACAAAATTTTATGTAGAGGGTTAATTAAATCGTCCACATAAGTGTTTGTAGACGACTTAGTAAGCCGTCTACCTAAACTTTTCTAGACCGCTCATCAGCCGTCTACCTAAATCTTTGTAGACGGCTTAATAAGCCATCTACAAAAGTGTATGTAGACGATTAATTAAACCGTCTACTTATGGTTTTGTAGACGGATATTACAGCCGTCTATGTAAAGATATATAGACGGCTATTAAGCCGTCTACATAAACTATCTACATAGACGGCTAGTAGCTGTCTACATAAATTATTTTAATAGACGACTTGTTATAATCGTCTACATATATTTTGTAGATGAATTTTTTGTTGACAACTGTTTAGACGGCAAAAACCTTTGTAGACAGTTTTATGACTTTCGTAGACTACGTATCCTCTGCCCCGTGTAATAAATGATAATTTTTATGTTGGATATATAGGTGTTCTCATGCAAAACTCAAATAAAGCATGACGGTAGATAGAGTACATAACATGTGCTCTTCGATTTGGTACCTAGATCACGAGTTTCCATCACGTATACATCAAGAATTTTGGGATTTCATGTCGGTACTGTTCATTTGAATTTATTAGTGTTTTTATATTCAATATCAGCAAGCACGTACGAAGATGCCAAATTAAACAGCTCCTAATGGGGAAGGGCGCCAATTTCAGATTTGTCGGCTTTGCCCACACACGTTTATATTTAAAATTTGATTCAGCTATATATGCTGTTGAAGTACAATGCATCGGCATGTTAATCAACGCAATTAACCCCTGATAAACGAAGATTTATTTCATGCTTTGTGCCTAATTTTGATTAACTCTTTTTATTGATCTATGCCCTATCTTCTCTGATTACTCCCGATTAAAGTTAGATTAACTCTTTATTACTCTCTCTCTCTCTAGAAAATCTGATGTCATTCGAATGAGATCCGATACATAGGTAAGGGTTGCATGCAAACCCTCTTCAACCCCGCAACACTCAAAATTATAAGACAATAAGTAAAGAGATATACGGTATGCAATAGGAAAATACGACAACAATAGAGAGTCTTACATAGACCTATGGTCCATGCATCATAGGCAAACATCCCAACACCTCTAAGAAACAAAAAGAGAGAGAGAGAGACAAAAGTCAACTCCAACTATTGCATTGGAATGTCGGAAGAAATCGTTGAACATTGTCGACAGTAGCACGGTGGGAATATGCATATCCATAGACTACATCTTCATCAACAAAGAGATTGACATACGATTAGGGGTGTCAATGGACTGGGTTAATATGAAGCCCAATGGGTAGTCCACTCCAGACTCAATTTGGGTTAAAATATGATGGTCCATAGATTTCTTTTGAAGCCCTTGATGGGTTGGACTCGGGTTAGTTCATTGGGCTAAGAGACATCAATAACAATCATACCTATCAATAACCACCATACCTACACATGCATTAAAAACATGCTTAAATAAAGAAACCGATTTCCACCACACCAACAGTTCCCTTTAAATTAAAACATACTTAAATTAAAATAGTGAATCTATCTACATATTAGTTTGATGGGCTGAAACGGGTCCCAATAGACTACCATAGATTTGTTTTACTTTGATCTATTAAATTTGAGTTGGACTTGAGTTGAATTATTTTAGTGTTGGGTTAAACTGAGTTTAAATTGGGTCAGCCCAAGTCCACCCATTAACATCCCTACATACGAGATGACGGAAGGGAGAGGGGCTGTCAAGGAACTCCTCTAACTAGGGGCGCGAGGAAAGAGCCTCACTAATAAGAATTTAAGATAACTCCACTATTGTGGATGGATGTAGAAGTATAGTTTGTGAAGACGAGGAAAAGATTTGCCATGTCCCATATGAAGCTAGAAGTCCGCAAACGGAGGATCAGGCAAAGCCGACGAAATTCGCAACCACATGCAACAAGAACTTCTCCGATTTCGTCCCAAACATGAGGAAGAAGAGATACAATGGACACCGTCACCATAGACATGGAAAATAATAATCTAATCTTCAAGTGAGCGACTGAGCTCCGAGATAATCGGAGAACAAAAATCTCTCATAAATAGGAGAACAAATTGGGAAACAAATTTCTCAAATAAAACTTTCCTAACTAACTAGGGAAGAGAAGACCTCCGCAGGAAGACTACGGTGGGGGAGGGGGGCTTCTCTGGGTCACACAAATGGGCGTTGGGACGGAGCCGGGGCAAGTGAACAAAACACCTCCGCAGGGGGGACATGAAAATACATCTGACTATGTTTTATTGTTCACGGTTCATTTATTAGAGCCATGCGGAACCTCAAATAAATGGTAACATGCATGCCGATTTTCAATTAATGTTTTGATATAAAAAAATCAGTTAATATTTATGTTGAGATTAACCTCAAATAAACGTTGACATGTATGCTGATTTCCAGTTAAGATTTTAATCAAAATTAGGTTAATATGCATGTTAGTTTCTGATCAGTAAGTTTTAAACAAGAATAAATTAATATGCATGTTAGTTTCCGGGTAAGTTTTAAACAAGAATAGATTAATATGTATGCTAGGTTTTGGATGTTTTTTTAAACTTGATTATATGTAAGCTGTTTAGATTAATCTCTAATGCACGGTGACATGCATGCAGGGATTTCTAGCTAAGTTCTTAAACAAGAATTGATTAATTGTATGGTTTGTTTATCCTGTTTTGTAATCGACTATGTCTGGTGTTCATTTTTCGGTTTGAAGTGAACCAAACTGAATTCAATTCAAAATGTTAGAAATTAAGCCGGATTAGTTTTAAATGGTTGGATTTGGTTTCTAAATCGAACCAAATCATATAAACAAAATAAATTGAATCAATTTTTAATGGGTTTTTTTTACTATTTTTATTTTCATTGATAGTTTTCAATGATTTTTATATCTGTATTCTACTGACAGATAGCAATATTGTTTAACTATCTTTTTACTATTTTTCTCATCATTGATTTTTACTTTCTCTAATTTTCTCTTTAATTTTTATTTTTATTATTTTCTCATTGACTTTTATTTTCACTATTGTTCTCACTGATTTTTTTCTTCACATTAGTACTTCCTTCTGAGAAGGCATTTTATGTTTAATTTTTGGGGGATTATTCTTATAGTTTATAATATCCATATTGCTCTTCAAGTTAATAGTTCTTTGATGAGATTATATCCTTGTTTTAAGTGAAGTTCTGGCTCTTCTAGTGCCAGACATTAGTTGTTTTTAGATGCATTTATTTTAATTAACTAATGATCACTTGCATTTTAGCAGTGGCTCATATTTTGGTGGTGCAATTGATGCAAATGATTGTGGATTCTTCTTTTGGTATTTTATAGCTATTTGTTATGCTCTTAAAAGTATCGGTATTATATTATTATAAACAATTACATTTTCAAATCGGTTCCATGGTGTAGTGGTTAGTACTCTAGACTTGAATCCAGCGACTTGAAACCAACCAAAAAAATTGCATTTAAATATTCTATAAATAGATGTTTTAGATAAAAGATACTTTAGATAAAATTCGCCTTGGCAATTTCTATTATCTATATATGAACAATTCAGAAAGAAGCACAACAAGTCCAGTCTGAAATTCAATTTGGTTCGATTTGATTTGCTTTTTGATCAATTCAATTTACAATAAATTTCAATTCAATTCAGATTAAGTTGAAAATGAACTTAATCCGAATTAAGCTAAATCATGAACAACTATATATATATATAATAGTTGATTTTACGCATATTTGATTTTTTAGTTAGGCTTTATAATAGTCTATATGTGTGCAGAATTTAATTTCTAGTCACTGCTTTTTGTTTCTCAGCATTTAATGAGTCTTGGAAGACGAGTCGTCCTTTTAACATCAACTTTTTCCTATTTTGCCCTTCCTTCTTCTGCTCTTTCCCTGTGCACAGGTATCTGTTACAGTAAGCTTTTATAAAAGAAAAAAAAAATTATTTGTTTGCAAGTGTTAGGATTCGAACTCAGATCTTCACAAACACAACATGAAATACCCTTACCACTAAGCTACAACTACACTTGTGTTACAATATAATATATACTATATTTAATTAAGTATTGTAGTAAACATAATTCTCTATTATAACTTATGTTAAGTCTTGTTACAGTCAATATCATTCCCTGTTACAATATACATTAAGTTCTGTTACAGTAAACATTAACCTTTGTTACAATATACATTAACCTTTGTTACAATATATATTAAGCTCTATTACAACTTATGTTAAGTCTTGTTACAAACTTACAATATACATTAACATTTGTTACAACATACATTAGCTTTTGTTACAATATATATTAAGTTTTATTACAATCATTATCATCTGTTACAGCAAACATTAAGCTCTGTTACAACAAACATTATCATCTGTTACAGCAAACATTAAGCTCCGTTACAACAAACATTAAGCTCTGTTATAGCAAACATTATCATCTGTTACAGCAAACATTATCATCTGTTACAGCAAACATTAAGCTCCGTTACAGCAAACATTATCATCTGTTACAACAAACATTAAGTTATGTTACAACAAATATTAAGCTCTATTACAACAAATATTATCATCTGTTACAGCAAACATTAAGCTCTATTACAACAAATATTATCATCTGTTACAACAAATATTATCATCTGTTACAGTAAACATTAAACTCTGTTACAACAAACATTATCATCTGTTACAGCAAACATCCCGCGAACGTTACGTGAAGAAGACTACATCAAATTTAATGTTTGGAGACAACTTTAAGAAGCGGAGGGCACTGCAATATCTCTACTTCTCTCTTCTCCCTCTCTTCAGCGCATCCTCTTTCTCTCTTCACCTCTTCTTCCTCCTCTTCTACCTCTTCTCCCTCTCTTGCTCTCGGGCTCTCTCTCTCTCTCTCTTTGGTTCTTACGCGAAGCAGCAGCACGCCAGCGCCCCAGCCGCGACCCCGCGCCCGGCCTGCCACGCACGCCACGCACGTTTGCTGCCCAGCCTGCCCCGCGCACTCGCCCCCGCGTCGCCGCGCGTCGCCCCACTACCCCGCGCCACCTGCTGCACCGCCCGCTGCTGCCACGCTGACGCCGCCTGCGAGCGCTTCCCCCTCACGTTGCATGCATGCATGCAACGTGAGGGCGCCGCACGGCCCTCTCTCTCTCGCCTCTCTCTCTTCTCTCCCCTCTCTCTCCCAGCGCTTTCTCTCCCTCCCAGCACTCTCTCTCCTCTCTCCCTTCTCTCTCTCGCCTCTCCCAGCGCTCTCTTCTCTCTCGCCTCTCTCTCTCTCTCTCGTCTCTCTCTCGCCTCTCTCCTCTCTCTCGCGCGCTTCTCTCTCTCTTCTCTTTTCTATCTCTCTATCTCCCCTCTCTCAACTCGTTCTCTCTATCTCTTTCTCTCTCTCAACTCTCTCTTCTTTCTCTCTCTATTTGAGTGTAATTGTAATGTTTGTTGGTTAGAATTAAACATTTGTGTTAAGTAATTTTATTGTTTAGTAGATTGTAGTAATATTTGTGTTAACATTTGTGTTAGAATTAAACAGATGATAATGATTGTTGTAACAAAGCTTAATGTTTGCTGTAACAGAGATTAATGTTTGCTGTAACGGAGCTTAATGTAAGTGATATAAAGACCTTCTGTAATAAGTATGAAGACTTTCTGTAAGAGATATAAAAGCTTACTGTAAGTGATATGAAAGCTTTTTGTAAAAGATATGTAGGCTTAGTGTAAGTGATATAAAGGCTTACTGTAAACAATATAAAGGCTTACTGTAAGTGATACGAATACTTTCTGTAAGAGATATGTAGGTCTAGTGTAAGTGATATAAAGGCTTACTGTAAGTGATATAAAGGCTTACTGTAAGTGATACGAATACTTTCTGTAAGAGATATAAAGACTGACTGTAAACGATATATACACTAACTGTAACCAATGTAAGTGTACATGGGGAAAGAGCAGAAGAAGGAAGGGCAAAATTGAAAAAAAGTTGATGCTAAAATGATGATAATGTTTGCTGCAACAGAGCTTAATGTTTGCTGTAACAGATGATAATGATTGTAATAAAGCTTAATATATATTGTAACAAAGGTTAATGTATATTGTAACAAATGTTAATGTATATTGTAAGTTTGTAACAAGACTTAACATAAGTTGTAATAGAGCTTAATATATATTGTAATAAAGGTTAATGTATATTGTAACAAAGGTTAATGCATATTGTAACAAAGGTTAATGTTTACTGTAACAGAACTTAATGTATATTGTAACAGAGCTTAATATATACTGTAATAAGACTTAACATAAGTTGTAATAGAGCTTAATATATATTGTAACAAAAGTTAATGTATATTGTAACAAAGGTTAATATATATTGTAACAAAGGTTAATGTATATTGTAACAAAGCTTAATGTATATTGTAATAGAACTTAATATATACTGTAACAAGACTTAACATAAGTTGTAATAGAGCTTAATATATATTGTAACAAAGGTTAATGTATATTGTAACAAAGGTTAATATATATTGTAACAAAACTTAATGTATATTGTAATAGAGCTTAATGTATACTGTAACAAGACTTAACATAAGTTGTAATAGAGAATTATGTTTACTATAATAGATGATATTGTTTACTGTAATAGAACTTAATGTATATTGTAACAGAGAATGATATTGACTGTAACAAGACTTAACATAAGTTGTAATAGAGAATTATGTTTACTATAATAGATGATATTGTTTACTGTAATAGAACTTAATGTATATTGTAACAGAGAATGATATTGACTGTAACAAGACTTAACATAAGTTGTAATAGAGAATTATGTTTACTACAACACTTAATTAAATATATTATATGTTATATTGTAACACAAATGTAGTTGTAGCTTAGTGGTAAGGGTATCTCATGTTGTCTTTGTGAAAACCTGGGTTCGAATCCTAGCACTTGCAAATAAATAAAGTTTTTTTTTTCTTTTGTAAGAGCTTATAGCTGTAGTCTGTAACAGTTACAAAGGCTTACTGTAACTGATACAAAGGCAACTGTAACGAATGTAATTGTGCATAAGGAAAGAAGACTTACTGTAACATATATAAAGACTTACTGTAATAGATATAAAAGCTTACTGTAACTGATACAAAGGCAACTGTAACGAATGTAACTAGGGAAAGAGCAGAAGAAGAAAGGGCAAAATAGGAAAAAGTTGATGTTAAAAGGACGACTCGTCTTCCAAGACTCATTAAATGCTGAGAAACAAAATCAGGGACTAGAAATTAAACTAACACAAAAAGTAAGGACTATATGACTTCTGATTTTCTGACAGGGACTATAAATTAAGTCAACACTCTAACAAGGACCCCTAATTAATTCTCCCAATAATCTATTATACGTATAGTTGATTTTTCGGACTAGTTAAGTCTTAATAACCAATTAGATGTAAGCTAGTTTGGTTTCCGATTAAGCTTTAATAATCAATTATATTTATGCGGATTGATTAAGCTTTAAATCACCAATTTAATTTGTGTATATTGGTTCTCCAGTCAAGCTTAAATTCTGGAGGGTAGGGCTATTTACATTTTGGTCCAACCCGAAAAATTGAACTGACCGGTTTGATTCGGGTTGGACATCTTTTAGATTCGGTTCAAATTCACATTGTGAAATCGAGATGAATCGAATATATATAGAATATATAAAATATATATATAATTTCACAGTTGGTTAGTTCACTGGTCTTCCTTTGAACCTCCTAAAAATATTTTTATTTTTTATTTCAGTTTGAACCGAACGTCATAAATTTCGATTCAATTCGGTTTATAAAAAAAATAGGGGTGAATCGGATCGTGTTCACCCCTACTGGAGGGTTGGTTCCTCAGCGGTTTCTTAAAAAAAAAGTAGTATGTTCGATCATATATATGATATGTTATATTAAGTGGCTTTAGGTCATTAAACGGGAAAAAATGAATAATTTTATTAATCTTTTGAACTATAATCCCTGTTAAATCCTAGATCTAACACACATAGGGTATTATGGTCAAGTCTTAAAGCTCATGCTTGATCACATTAGTATCTGGTCCATGATCATCCGATGTGGTTATTTATATATACATGATATATATTTATTTCTACACCTACTAAGTGCATATTTGCATTCGGTGTAAATATAAGCTAAATATATATGTGGGACACATATTATTTAGCTATGAGACCAATGAAAAAAGAGAAAACACCTCTATTAATAATATATTAAGTCAGTAAACATGAGACAATAAGATTGACCTACGTGGCCTTCCATCATTATAGGGTATACGTCTTTTCTTGATATGGACTGAGTATGGGGAGTCACTCCGGGCTCACCTATATTGGGATTTGATATCTACCCTATGACATGGAGATGTCATTAGTGACTTGAGGACATGGTATGCTTGCCTGAGTCTCTCGGGAGCATATCATTGAACCATACTCATCAGATAATGATGGTGTTGACTTAACCGATTATCATGGTTGACGGAGTTCCTCTAGGCCATGATAATTCAGAGGCCGAATATGACGGGAATTATAAGGAGTTGTGATTGGCAAGCGTTTTCTACCTTTTAGGCTTGATGTGATTGGTCGAGTTCCTCGAGGTCATGCCAAGACATCAATTGGATCTCGATCTCCGCTAGAAGTTTGCCAGAAACTTTCGATTCACATGCTTGAGGGTGTCATGTGTCTCGCGATAAAATAGTGGGAGAAAATTAAGATAAAAGTTCATGTCTTAATATTTTTAGAAAAATCTAAAAGGCTACATGTTATTAATTTTCTGCTACATTTTTATTTTCAGAAATATGTCGCTTGCAAACCCACTCTATGGCATATTAAATGTCAACCGTCTCACTGGTCCAGACTATATAAATTGGCTCCGAAATTTAAGAATTATTTTCACATCGGAGAAAATCACGTATGTCCTTGATGAGATCGTGCTTGAGCCAGTGAAAGGGGCTACCGAGGATGAGATCGCTCTCTATAAGAAGTATAAGGAGGACTCAAGTCTTGCTCAATGTTACATGTTGGCCTCTATGACTCCCGAGTTGCAGAGGCAATATGAGAAGATGAATGTACAATTCATTATTCTACATCTACGCAAATTGTTTGAGGAGGAAAGATAAGTCAGTGATATGAGATATCAAAGACTCTCTTCCAGGATAGGATGAATGAGGGGGCATTAGTTCAGAACCATGTCCTAAAGATGATTAAGTGGATAGAGCAATTAGTGTCTCTAGGACTTATCCTAGAGGATGAACTTTGTGTTGACCTTATACTCCATTCGCTTCGGAATTCTTTTTCTCTATTCATAATGAATTTCAATATAAATAAGATTGAGTCTACTACACCTAAGCTACTCAATATGTTGAGGGAAGTTGAGAGTGCTATCAAAAAAAAAGAAACCAATTCTCCATGTTGGTGAGACCAACAAGAAAAGAGGCTAAGAAGACCCTTAAGAAGGGCGAAGGCAAAGGCAACCCACCGGGCAAGGCAATTAAAGGTTGCCAAGAAAAAGCCTTCAAAGGACAAAAGACAATGCTTCCTATGCGGCAAAGAGAAACTGCAAGGAATACCTTGCAGAAAAGGCAAAACAGAAGCTAGGAGTAGCTTCAGGTTTGTTCATGATTGATCTCTATTTGTCAAAAAATCCTCTTGCTAGTGGGCCACAGAAGAAGAATAAGAATGAGAAGACGAAGATGAACTGGAAGGCTCCTTCAGTAGGGGAAGCTGCCTCATGGCGTGGGCTGTGGCAGAGGCCACCTCAGAAAACCTAGTGGCAAGGTTGGAACCCTCCCCTCCTATGAGACATGGAGAAAGACTAACCAAAGATAGGGCCACGAACGAAGGAAAGACAATGATCAAGGTCCATTAAAGAAGAAACATGATGACGAATGAACCAGGAACACATGAAGGGGTTCAAATTAAGTTGAAGTAAAGAAGGTGAAAAGTGTCCCCAGGGACCCCACGATGGTACATATAATTGCCAAGGGTAGGTGGGTCATTTCAAAACTCTTGCCTCTTCGAGGATCGAGGTGCTTTGTCCATAGAAAAAGAGGTGTGAGGGAACTGAGGCATTAGATCATCATGACAAACATCTCAAGTAGTTGCGCCCACGTGGAAAGCTACGAAACACCTCGAAGGGGCACACCATCACCCCCACTCTCAGGGAGCAGTGCCATAAAAGCTACAAAAAGACACCCCACAATGGGACGGGCCATCAAACGACTAAAAATTTGAGAAACCCGACTCCTCTAACCCCGAGCAATGTACTTCCCAAGCTAAAATTAGCTCGAGAGTAGGGGCATGTATGTAGAGAGGATGAATTTTGCTACACAGGCCCACACCCATAAAGGTCCAATAGGTGAACCTGACCCAAACAGAAGACGACCCACTTAGTTAAACTTTGGGCCACCCAAGGGAAAATCATGGGGTAGGTCGGGCTCAGAAAGCATAACAGAGCCCCATGATGCCTTCCCCAAGGGTAAGAGACCACCTTTAGCTCAGTACCAAACCTTGGAAAGGCGACCCACGACGAATGGACAACTCTCTAGGTAATCCCATGAACGCATTGAAAGGGGGGCAACAGCCCAACATACGATCCCTCAATTATGTCCGGGGGCCATAGTGCGGGAACAAGACCCTCGATCAGGAGAGTGATAGCCAGACATAGAGAGTCAACACGACTAGTCCCTAGCCTAGGCAAAGCAGGATCATGGTCGCTCAAATCCCCGTTTGATAATAATGTGAGCAACTATCTCAAAAGATAAAAGGACAAAAAGACATGGGAAGTAAGGCCTAGAGGTCCACATCATAATTGCCCCGCCGTACAAATGTGGATCACCATGCCCTCCATGTTCACCTCGTGCAAAGCATGATTATTCCATCATATGAGGGGCATGGCCCCAAAGTGTGCCCTCATACAATGGATGGCATGCCATTGGGGGCTCTTCCACGTCTCATTTGTACTATGCCACTATATCCCCCGTGGATGAATGGAGAATTTGACGCGCTTATTTAACTCCCTAGTACATCCTTCCATGAAGGTAAGTCAGATCTCAATTTCACTTCTATTGATAGAGAATGATCTTGAATCACCTTCTCTCCTCTCTTGAAAAGTCATATCTAGGGAATCCACCCTTAGGGATCCTCTGATCTCCGTCTCCTTTTACAAGTCCATCTTTGTTGTGCTCATCCTACCATCCCAAAGTAATCTAATAATCTGCAGTAAGATTCAAGATCAGTCATTTTCAATGACAAAACAATATTTTTATTTATCAAAAGGAATCCTAGATTTGAATATCTTTTAAAATTATTTTTGGATCCCATAATATGAGCATCTAACTTGACCCCAGATATTATCATGATGCGTCAACCATAATTATTGCTCAGCACATATATGAGTAATTTGAGACATGGATGACGAATCAACGTATAAATAAATGAGGCTGCACAGCAAAGAGATGATGATCTCCACCTTCTGTCTCCTGTCTCGTGTGAGCGAGGAGTTCTTCACGGACGGGACATGAGAGCCGCCAGAGAAGAGAGTAGCTCAGGTCAAGCCAACGTCGTGGTGGCGGTGGCGGTGGGAAGTGGGGCGTTTTGGCTAAGTTTTTTTCCAGCCGCCCCACTCGCCAGCCAAAAGGCGAGGCTGCGTCCGCGTGCGCTCTCGTCTTCCATGCGAAAAACGGACGGTGGGGCACTCGCGTGCGTGCCTGCCGTCGGCGGCTGCCACACTCGCCGGGGGGAAGCATGTTGATGTGATTTTCGCACTTACAGCGCTAAGTAACCTTCCACGTACGACTTCCCTGCAACCCCCACTTTGGCTCCCCCGCTGGCCTCTGGCAAACGCGTGCGGCAGGGTGTGCAAGTGTTGCACATTTTGGGATAGAGAGGGACCGCCCTCTCCGTGTGGAACACTAGTCTCATTAATCTTGCTGAAATGGATGATGACGTGTACTGTTTATAACTACATGTTTCAGCGACGGCGATGGCTCCATTAATACATCAGTTAGGGGTGGTGCATCCAACGCGTCGTCCACGTCCCATTCTATGGAGAGAAAGAGAGAGAGAGGGAAGAGATGCCTCGGTAAGAAAAAGTTTTCCTTATTAATGTTTCATAGATTGATCTATTATACATGGAGAGTATTTTATATATATATATATAACGAGGAATTTTTGGACCGAAGAAATTAATAGGGTGTTTGGATGCACTTTTTAAACAATTTTTCTCTTAAATTTAAAAAATAAAGAGGTGAGACATCTTAACCTGTTTGGTTGTCAATTTTTTTTTTAAAAGTAAAATTTTATCCTATGTAAATCTCTCTCAAAATAAAAACAAGTGATGACATGTTTTTTTTTTAAATTACACACGCCTCATCCCTCCCCCCCCGGCCCTGCTCCCCCACCCCAGCCCCGGCCCGGCGCTGCTCCCCTCCCCCGCCCCAGAGCCCCCCACCGGCGGGCGCCCCCCCCCCCCGCCCTGCCCCCCTGCTCCCCCTCCCCAGCCCCTGCGCACCCCCCCCCTCCCGGCCCCGACCCCCCAGCCCCGACGCCCCCCCCGGCCCCGCTCCCCCTCCCCAGCCCCGACCCCCAGCCCCAGCCACGGCGCCGGCGCCCCCACCCCCCCCACCCAGGCCCTCCCCCGCCCCCCAGCCCCGGCGGACCCCCCCCCTCCCGGCCCCGACCCCCCAGCCCCGGCGCCCGCCCCCCCGGCCCTGCTCCCCCTCCACAGCCCCCGGCCCCGACCCCGACCCCCAGCCCCCTCCTCAACAACCGGCGCCCCCTCCATGCGCGCCCCCGCCCCGTCGCCCCCCCTCCCCGCCGCCCCAGAACCCCCGCCCCCGGCGCCCCCTCCCTGCGCCCCACCGCCCCAGAACCCCCGCCCCCGGCGCCTCCTCCCTACGCCCCCCCCCCCCCCCCCCCCCCGGGCGCTGCCCCACCCTGGCGCCGCCACACCCCTCTCCAAACACATTACCATAAATTTTAAAAATTATATTATTTTTACCAAACAGATAATATCAATTTTTTATGATTTTAAATTTAAAATTAAAATCAAATTTAACATCATTTTTTAAGTAGAAATAGTTTTTTTTTAACTGCTCCCAAACACCCCATAAACTCATATTGCTTTAGTTTATTGGATCGGATAAATTTCGAATCTACACATCTCAAAAATTATATATAGATCAAATAAATTTAAAAAAAAAAACGAATTCGAGATCTCCTATTTCGAGATAAGAGTTCTAACTGATCAACTTGACCGAGGTCCTCTCTATACATGGAGAGTATTGGATTAACTTAAACTACAATAATTCATGCATACTCCATTAAATGATATTTCCTTCTTAGAATAATCATATATATCAAAATTATCACATTCTATTGTATGTCCATATGTTCCATACCTATTAAATTATGTATGTTATAGCCCATTGCTTTCTGTTAGTGTTGTTAATGGGTCAGTGTTGGAAATAAAAATGAATGTTTTCATAAAAGCTTTTGAAAACGTAAAAGAAAGTTAAAAAAAAAAATTCCGCTTCCACATTTATTTCTACTTTCAAGTTAACTTAAAACGGAAATTTTAGAAGCAACAATATTCTAGAATGAATTTATAGATCCAAGACTACAAATTACGTGACCTTAATCTACCGTATCTATTAGGGACAACAATAAAAAAAAAAACACATCTTACGTCACATCCTCTCAATCTTCTAAATTATAATGGCCCCTAAAAAAATAAACATGTCAAAATCAAATTATTATAATAATATTACATGCGCTCACGGGTGCATGCAAGCAAGTGGATGGGAGAGAGACCATGAGCCGCCGGGAGAACTATCGCATGCTAAGGCCTACGATGGGATTGCCATCAGGTGCCGGTGTGAAAGCGACTAGTAGTGAAAGAGCTACCACATGCTGAGTAATGGGTGGGATCATACAGTAACGGCAATTTTAAATATATTTTTAAAAAATCATCATTGATTTATTGTGCCACATTGTGCTCTTCTTTTTATTTTGAAAATTTTAACTTCCGGTCTAAAAAATTATATTTAAAATTAATTTTAGATTTAACGTTTAAAATTTTTAATTATAAATCCTAAATCTATTCAGTGTTAAATTTTTTATCTCATCTGTTATCTACCCCTTATTTTTTTTCTTCTAAAAAATTTATTCTACCCTTGATTTGGCGGTAAACCAACCCCCCCACCCCATGAGAAATACAAGTATGATCTAAGTTTTCTTCTCCGACCCCTTCTCTAAGTGTCCAACCCCTCATGGCACATCTTTGAAGCTACGTTACACCACCCAAAATATCAATTAACACGTTTAAATGGTAAGATCTCATTTTGTAGATATAAATATCAAGAAAATAGTCATCTACCCCATATATAAAACACCCCCAAAAAAGTCCAAAAATAGCACCTAAAAAAGCCAATATAAACACCCAAAAAAATTTTAAAAACACCACAAAAAATCAATCAACAAGTCCAAACAACAAGACATTTGAGACATTTTTCCCTCCCAACCGTTGCAAACAAACAGTGGTTCTCACTTTTGGACTGAAAATTAGGAGTTTTAATATTGGTAGACTTAAAATTAAGTTTGACCGTTCAATGGACCGGGAATTAAATATGAGCTTTGAATTTGGGTCGGATGTTGATTTCACCTTTTATTTTAGAGTCTAATTTTAGTTTTAAAATTTAATTTTTTATTTAAACATCTGAATTTTTATTTTGACGTTTAGTGCAATGAATCGAAATGGGTTCAAAAATAAAAACTCAGATGTCAAAATAAAAAATTAGACTCTAAAATAAAATTAAAAATGGGACAGTGTAGCACAGTGAGTCGAGTCAGATGGATCATTGAACTTCTTAAAATTCATTTAAAATTGACACTATTATAATGATGTCAAGTACTGTAAACCCTTCTCCATTTACATACAAGTTGGGGGTGGGGGCGTGATGGAAAGTTTGAAATTTTGAGATCTAAGGTTTTATTGGCGGTCGCAAGTTTTTTTATTTTATAGATATTATATACATATATATATATATTATCAGAAATAAAAATGGCAAAGACCATGCGAAAATGGATATTTCTATTTCCACACCCTATAAAATTCAAAAATCTATTTTCATTTCCATAAAACTATTAAAAGTTTTTTTTCTAAAACTTCACATCCTTTAAAATTATGAAAACAAGTTAGCTAAACGTGTCTGTTAGCAACCCTACTTGGAGCAATCATAGTTGTATTTCAAGATCAACATCACCAACATATGCCCTCCTTCAAAACCCCGCCAAAGAAACCTACTTTTTTACATTTCTTCTTCCATGATGGGAGAGAAAAGGTCCCTCGAACGAGGTTTCGTGAGGACTGCAGACGAGATACCTCCATGTTCGATCCAATAGATAAATTAAAAAAAAAAGACAAAGTGGGGTTAGATCGGACAGCTGGTTGCGATGCACTTGTGCGGCAAGTGCGAGTAGAAAGGCGAGATATGTGCCACGTCGGAGACAGATGGAGACTAATCTAATATCACTAATTACCCGACGCATGAAATCTGATCATCGAAAATTTGACAAGATGTAAAAAATTACAAACAAAGATGCATCAAGCTATTCAATATTTCGTGATTAATGAACTATTGACATTTTTGACATCTCAAAAGAAAGATATTGTCAAATATTTCTTTAGATTAATAGAGACCGTAGAAGATCTACTAAACTTCCGTTTGATGAGAGAGAGAGAGAGAGAGAGAGAGAGAAGGGAGGGGTAATGGGGGCTTTGGTAGCTGTCTAATGGCCGGCAACGGGGCTACCTCCGCCACTAACTTAACGGTGGAAGAGGACGAACCCGGATCTTCTCAGCCACTGGGTCAGTACAAGGGAGTACGATGTATTTTTACATTTTTTATTTTTATATAAAATATAAAAAATATGAGAAAAGTTTATTACACTTGTGTAAAGTACATAAGTGTAATTTACATGGATTTTTTACCCATGTGACACCAATTTTTATGGTGTCACATGGACAAAAAATTTATGTGCATGATGTCACATGGACAAAATACTCATGTGACTTACACTTATATACTTTACACAAATACACAAAATCTCTCTCAAAAAATATTACATAGAGTGAGATAAAAATACAAAAATATATCATATCCTCTTGTACTGATCCAGCCCCCTCCTGCGGGGGACTGAGAGGATCCAATTTCGAAGAGGACAGATGGCTGCGCAAGGCGGGCAGAGCTGTTTGGTGTGTGAGATAGCATTGCTGACTAGTAAGTTTATATATTAATGGTGGCCACTACCTACCTCCATTCGATTGGCCCATCTAATGGTGGAAGGGGACATATTGATCACTTTGGCTGTTTTCTCTATAAAATACAATAATGAGGACAGTGGCGCACCTTTCTCTCTCTAGCTAGAATTAGAAAGCGGGGATTCCCTCTCAAACAAGTAACATAACTATTCTTTCACATGTTTCAGGTTCAATTATCTCTAGCATTATTATCAGTGGCAGAGTCACTTTGGGATCAGTGGGGTATTGTGATTTTATTAAATTAAATTTTTTTTATTATTGATGTAAAATTTTACTATTAGTGATTTTACTGAATTAAGAAAATATATTTAAAGATGCATTTACTGAACAAAAATTCTAGATCCGCCAATGATTATCATACAATAACATTGCCATATGAAGAATGATTTTATAATCATTCACAATCCTTATGCATTGTATTGAAGAATCCTAAGGTGCACCCTGTTTGGAAACCCCTATTTTGTCACTCCCACATCATCACTCCCTAGGGTTGCCCCCATGTCAATACACCCATGGGGCACCTGCCTTTGGCAAATAGGAGTGGCACAAAAGTGTGGCACCCTAGCATGCCTCTAGTTCATTTAAGCTCAGAGATGCTCATCCTATAACACCAAAATTTATCTAATAAAAGTCACAATGGGAAGAATTGAATCACTTGGCAGTTGAGAACCAGAAACACTCATCAGTTCAAGGCATGTGGAGAACTTATGTGTAAATGGACCTTGCAAATAACTTGTGACTGGGTCAAGCAAGATCCATCCGGCATTAAATTAACCCATATTGGACTTGTTCAGAGAAAGTCACTAAAATGGTAGAAGGATGGCTTTTTAGAGTGCTCATTGATGAGCATAAGGTTGCTTTTGCGAACATCGGACTATGATATCCTATTCATGAAAGAAACCTTCTCTCTCAATCTGTATACTCCACAAAGGATCCTAGAATAAGCTAGTTCACACAAAGTTCAACAATCACATATTCACATATTACTCCTTAAGGCAGGAATAGGCGCTCTACAGAGTTCATGATTGTGTAGTCCAAGATGGGGAATGCATTTGAGATTTCAAGGCCTTGAAAGGTACTATAACTAGGAGTACATGGAGAGAATTATCCACTGCATGTGTGCATTGTTCTTATCTTATTTGAGAAATATTAGCTGCACATCTGTATGGGTAGCAAAATGCTAGCGGCCAATCTGTGATGCTATTGGCCCGCACACATTTATGTCACGTGTCATTTCCTATGTAACCTTTGTCACCCTGTTGGAACACATAGGGTTGTTCACTATATGGTTCAAATCGAAAAATCGAACCGACCAGTTCGGTTCGGTTTGGAGGACCTCAATGTTTAGTTCGATTTTAGGCTGGGAAATTTAAATGAATCTATATATATATATATAATTATTACATTTAAACTGAAAACCGCCTATAGCGCAGTGGAACGCGCCCTTCCGCGCTCGCGTTGGCGCGAGTTTGAACCTCGCCGCCGCCTTGCCAATGATCTGATTTTTGCCATTTTTTCCTATTTTTATGCACGCGGTGGCTAGTTTTGTCTAATTTCGGTTTGAACTGAACCGAATTGGTTACCGAAGGGGTTCGGTTCGGTTTCCCAAAAATTTGGGGAAACCAAACCGAACCGAACCGTTGTACACCCCTAGGAACACGCGAAAATCTCCATCTTTTTAAATGAAGTTTTTTTTTGGGGGGGGGGGGGGGTATGTGGATATATACTTTTATGTGCGTGGGCGTGCCAATTCATTTATTTTTGAAACTCGCTTGATACGAGATTTGGTGTGTCCATTTATTGGACAGTTGCGTCTTGACTTAGTGTATTTGTTTCACATGTTTATTTTATCAGGCGATTTAGGTATCGTGTACTGGACCCTTTCTCTACCGGCCAAAGTCGGTGTTAATTTACATTGGATTGAATCCGAATACCTTTGATAATAAAGTCAAGATGTGTATTTTATGACGGCAAGGACAGTGTGATTTTTGGGAACATGTGCTCCTTTTCATATTTTAACATGTACTCTTTAGACGAAACATGTATAAACCCGAGAATTTAAGTTTGAACGAATCGTGTGTCGGGCAGAGTTTCCGTATGGACGGAGTTTCCGCATAAAAAACACACATGAACATTTAAAATGAACATATGGTCGTAAGAGATTAATGCTTCATAAGCTGCATCTGTATCTCCACGTTGGGCAGGTGTAGCTCCATCATCAATAATATTGAGTAGAACTGTACATCTGGCACTAAACATTTTTATCAAGCTAGAAACTGAATTTAAGTGTGAACTCCAACGAGTATCACCTGCTCTCTGTAGTGTACCAATTTGATTAAGTCTTTTTCTAGTCTCAAGCTCATTGATAGTGATTAAATGAGCAATATCTACAGCCTAAGCAGCTTTTAATTGATCAAGACGCTTACATGAAGCTACAACAATATTGATGATGGAGGTCAAATTATTAAAAAAGTGATGAATAGGAATCACCTCCTTTGAAGCAGCAACTAATGTCAATTGTAGACGATGCGTCATGCAATGAATGTAATAAGCATATGGACATACAGTGGAAATTAAAGTCGGTAAACCATGCCACTCTCCTCGCATATTGCTTGCACCATCATAATTAACATTGTCCTCGAATATTCGAACATCAAGATTATAACGAGAGAGAATAACAAATAATTCTTCTTTCAATATCAATGCAGTAGTATCTTTAACGTGAACAAGTCCAAAGAAACGCTCTCGTACAAATCCATTTTTGTCAACAAATCTCAAAACTATAGACATTTGCTCTTTTTTGGATTCATCTCGAGCTTCATCAACTATCACATAAAATTTTGCATCACCAATTTCCCCACGAATAGCAGTTTTGATTTTAACTGATAGAACTTGTAGAATTTCTTTGTGCACTCTTAGTGATGTGTACGAGACATTTTGCGGAGCTTTCTCTAAAACTTCAGCAATTTTATCATTGTATGATGATACAAAACTTAGTAATTCGTGAAAATTTTCACGATTCTTTGATGTTATACTCTCATCATGACCTCTAAAAACATATCCTTGAAATGCAAGCCATCTGATTACATCAATAAAAACTTTTAATCTAAGTCGATTATCTGTTATTTGTTGAGCTGTAAATTTAGAAAAACTTTTGTCAATGTGCATAGTTTGATTCATAAGATCATCACATGCTTTTTCAGCATTTCTATGAGGAGAAGAATTTTGTCCAACATGAGATAAAAAAGTACAGTTCTTGCCATCTCTCACTTTCTTCCAATTTTTGAACCCATCAACAGTAAATGCATTTGATCCAGAAGGTCCATCTTGTGTATGGAATAAATAGCAAGGTAAACAAAATGTTGCATCTTTCTTAGGAGAATATTACAACCATGATGGAAATAACTTAAACTATGATGCTTGAAAACTACGAAGATGACTTGCTTGTCCAGACTTTGGATACTTTATAAGTTCACATTAATACGGACCAAACTTTATATAGGCTCTTCGAATTTCATCACGCTGGTTAACAGAATATTCCCAAATCTGTGGATGCAATCCTGGATCTCGTTCTAATGAATCTATATCAAAATCATCTTTGATTTCAATTCTAGGAGTTTTTGAAGTGTTTTCATTAACTTCTGTGATTTCCATTAGTTGGGGCCACATCTACATTCCTACACATATTAAAAGATAAAATATAAATAGAACCAACATCAAAACTTGCCAAATCATTCTATGGATTATGAAAAAAATTAAACTATATATAACAGATGAGCCATTACACGGATTTATCATAAATATAAGGAATTAAATATTTTACACAATAAATGAGCCACAACCCAGGCTCGCTGGATCATAGTATAAGAAATTAAATATCTTACATAATAAATGAGCCACCACTCAGGTTCGCTGGATCAAAAAATTAAATATTTTACATAATAAATGAGTCACCACCCAGGCCCATTGGATCACAATATAAAAAATTAAATATTTTACATAATAAATGAGCCACCTTCAGACTCGCTGGATCACAGTATAAAAAAATAAATATTTTACATAATAAATGAGCCACCACCTAGGCTCATTGGATCACAGTATAAAAAATTAAATATTTTACATAATAAATGAGCCACCACCTAGGCTCGCTAGATCACAGTATGAAAATTTAAATACTTTCTATAATAAATGAGCCACCATCTAAACTCACTAGATCTCAAATAGAAGAAATTAAAAGACATATATGTTACCTTGGTGACGTGAGGTGTTGACTCGTAAGGGCCGACAGGTTGAAGACTCGCAAGGAGTGTCGACGTGCTATTAGTTGACTATTGGCCACCGTTGGATAAATAATCAACCACTATGAAATCAGATTTTTCTCAAAATTAGCAATCAAGAGTAACTCATATCGAATAAAAAATATTATCATTAAGGTTAAAAAAAATACAACTTGATACAAAACATACCGATAGAAGAAGAAACTCAAAATTCTGAGATTGATATCTAAATAAAAAGTGATAAATTTGCAATATCTAATTTGATCTTGTATCTATAATTCAATAGAAATAACAAGTAGCATATGAATAAAGCTACAAATTCGACTGAAGAGATTATGAGAAAAAAAAGGCACCCGCGGAACGTAGGTGGGCTCCAAGGACAAAGGGAAAGTTTCAGAAAAAAAATAAATAAAAAGGTCAGATTTTTTATTAAAAAATCGGGGGATCCTGATCCACCCTTGCTGGTTTACCTGTGAGGAGGCAACGACAAAAGCGGCACGACACCGACAATCAACTAGCCAAGGATGAAGGACCCACGGGAAGAAGGACAAAGACGAGGCAGCAGTCAACAAAAGCCCCCAACCCCTGGTTGCCCAACATCGGGTTTTACTACCTTGCGGAAGCAAGCACATTAATCAAACAAACACTCAGATTGGACGGCCACCGACCCGTGCACTTATCGGGAACTTTTTATACATGTATAAAAAAAACAAAATTTTGGTGGGCACGAAGCGCTTCAGGAGGTCTTTTTCTGGGTTTAGTCTTACAGGTCCGCCCATCGTTTATATGGGCCATTTACATAATAAAATCAGCTCATTATAAATATATATATATTGGGGGGGGCCATGGCCCCCCCCCCATACATAACGTCCGTCCGCCCATGACCGTAGCACTTGTTGAGTCATTATCTCGAAAGCCTCATTTTGGCCTTAAGCAATCTTCCTAATGTGCGCATTGAGATAATTAAAAGCATTTTCATAAGTGACAGATCAAGAGCTCGTTAACACTTTGCAGACCCTATCTATGGATACAATTCT
Organism: Colocasia esculenta; assembly: GCA_014218235.1. Taxonomy (NCBI): domain Eukaryota; kingdom Viridiplantae; phylum Streptophyta; class Magnoliopsida; order Alismatales; family Araceae; genus Colocasia; species Colocasia esculenta. Next base: position 12,416,223 of record CM024765.1, on the reverse strand, counting down.
CCAAAATGGCCCTTTTAATTGAGTTTTCACCTTCTTGAACCAAGTTTAATAAGTAGACTTTTATATAAAATTTGGATCAGAGGACTGAAATTGCCCTATATAGTATATTATGCGTACAAGTATATGTTAGTTATGGGAGTAGATCAAATCCTTCCTCCCCATCCATGTTTGATCTAATAGACAAATTAAAAACAAAAAAAAAAGACAAAGTGGGCTTAGATCGGACAGCTGGTTGCAATGCACTTGTGCGGCAAGTGCAAGTAGAAAGGCGAGATATGTGCCACGTCGGAGACAGATGGAGACTAATCTAATATAACTAATGTCACGTCTCGACATTTAATATATCTATAAATGTCGAAACGTGAACGAATAAGAAATCAAGAGTAAATTTTAAACTAATTGAGCAGAAAATTGTTCGGGGGCTTCACTAAATAAAAAATTATTAACTGTCGTTCTACAGGTATTACATGATTCCCAATTTACAATTCAAAGGTAAACGCCGCAAAGGTTGATCTCTCAGCCCACAAATCTCGATGTCCCACCTTCTAGAACTGTAGATTACCTGAGAAAAAGTAGGTATGAGCACTCTTGCCCAGTAGGATTTATCCTCCAAAATCAAGAAATATAAAAGTTTACATGAGTCAAGGATAATTGAGGTACAAGAAGGCAGTAAGTACTGATTACAAATAATGGAAAATGGTACAAATCATATTATAGATGAAGTGAACCAAAATTATCAAATAGTAACAAGCATGAAATAATATGCCAATGAACTAACATAATGTGACCATCATGGAAATAGCAAAGCATGAGTGTATGTACAATAGTTCAGAAGCAATTAAGAAAGGTTACATGTAGAGATGTCATGTCCTCTCCTCAAGTAAGCAATAAACATTCGTGTTTCAACATAGTTCATGGAAATGTCGACCAATCTAGCTTGTAGTGGTGTCATGCCAAACACCCTAGAGATCCATACCGCTCTGCGCAGATTAAACGAATTCGGGTGCTCCTCTGGGGACTGGATCTGCCCTATTTGCACTGGCATTAAATCAAGAGAGAGTCCGAAGACCCAAAAGTACGTCATCCCATTTCCATTTCTGATATACATACATACATGATACTTGGGCACACATCAGGAGTAAAACAATATCACAGGAAGCATGTTCTAAAAGTTAATGCTTAAAGATATCCAGAAGGTATAATAATCAAGATAATTTAATATGTCCAAGAATAATCCAAAGATGGATGTAGATGATGATTAAAATGATTCATCTTAGTGGTATAATAGTTTAGAATCCAAGAAAATGGGAAAGGCAACTTGTTTGGACAATACAAGAGTGTGTCAACTTTGATTGAGGATGAAATAGTTCTATTTGTCAACATAAACTGGTGGTTTCACCGGACCTTGGATTTTTTTAGCATTCTACTAGGTTTATTTGAATTATGAGACTTTCAGGTAGGCCAATTTGTGAGAGATTAGAAAGATGTTATTTTGATGGAATCTCCAAAATCACGTTTTTCTTCTTCGGTGGGAGAGTTGACTTTTTATTGGTAAAAGATATAATTTTTCTGATATTTTTATTAGATTCAAATGGAGGGGTACTTCCTTATTTACATGTAATATCTTAAGTAAATGAAACATCAAATTGACAGCTACTAGTCATCCAGAACTGGATTCTGGGATCTGGCCCCTAGATGTCGACAGACCATAGATGGTTGTCGACAGATGGTTGTCATCTGTCGACAAATGAGTTCTATTTGTCGACATCTATTGGTGGTTCTGAATTTCTGGGTTCTGGAAGCATGATATCTGTCGACAACTGGGCTCTGTCTGTCGACAGCCGCAGGTTGATCTTCCAGAAATGGTTTAACATCAATTCAGGAGACTCCTCTAAGAGTTCCTATGATCTATGTATGATTAAACAACACCTAATGGATCTTATATACATTTCTAAACACATCTTACATGAAGGAAATAGATAGAACAATAGGAGTAAAATCTTTACAACATGGGTGGCATGAAAACTTAATTATGAAAGGAAGGTGATTGTATATGGATAACTCTTCTAAAAACTTCTTCCTTGTATCTAGTGGAAAGTCCATGTCAAGAGCACATGAACTTCGACTATAAACATGGACATAACTAAAAGAAACATGATAACAGAAAAGAAAGCTATTCCTATTAGTTTCTACTGAACACAAGTCAAGATAGGAACATGGTAAGACACTTAGACACAAGGTTCTTAACGAAAGAAAGAGACAAGAAGGAAAGAAATCCTACAGAACATGGAACAAAAAGAAATATGGTTATACAAATGGACAGCATAAGTATGAAAATAAGAAATGGAAGAAGAGTCGTAGGGAGGAACCTACTTAGCCAAAGAGGAATGCAAATCCTCCTCTACTCCAGGTAAAAGATGTAAGGATAGCTGTGGCAACTCAGCAGGAGCTACGGCAGCAGCAGTTGTAGCAGTAGCAATTGTAGGAGTCGTAGCAGTAGTAGCTACAGCAGCAGCAACAGCAAGAACGATAACAACTTCAACAGGAGCCACGACAGCTTCAGCAGGAGCAACGACAGCTTCAGCAGGAGCAACGGCAACAGCAGCTTTAGCAGGAGCAATGGTAGCACAAGAAGAATAAAAACTCTCGTGGGAGCAGCTAAGGGAGCTTATATAAGTCTTGGGATTATATGCATGGTTGGCACGTAATCCCCCCACCTGTCCTTGCAAAGACCTACGTGTTGAGGTAAAAGCTTCCTACTCTTCCTTCTTAGCCACGTTCACTATGAAGTTTCCACTGCCAACACATTTCAAAGAATGTGTAACCCAGTTACACAAGTAGTAGGAAAACCTTACGTAGGCAAGGCTACGTAAGCAGAATTATTCCAAAATTAGTTTACGTAAATAGAGCATAATTCATTTGGCCCCTTTGTCCTAATATTTTTGTATTCAAAAGATATCCAATTAAGTTGAAGTTTCAAATATAAGTTAATTGAAAGGTTTTACAAATTATGGTAATTTTAGTTTAATTTTTAGAATTAATTTTTCACCTAAAAAATTATTGTGTCTACTTAATCTTGATATCCGGGTGTCAATAATTCAGAAAATTTACGTTTCTAGAATCAACATATTTTTTCTGAGAATTATGGTATTTTCGGATGTTAATTTTGCTACCGAATTCTGGTGGCGCCCTTTCAGAGTGTGCACATTTGAAAACAGTACCGGGATTACTTTAATAATATAGAAATATCTCTAAAATAAAGATAATCAAATTTCTAGTAAATATTTATGTCTTTTATGAAAATTAGAATCTTCTCTATTTTTTTTAATATTATGTTATTATTTTGATATTAAATTTTGGAGCGTTACAACTAATTATCCGACGCATGAAATCTGATCATCGAAATTTTGACAAGATGTAAAAAATTACAAGCAAAGATGCATCGAGCTATTCAATATTTCGTGATTAATGAACTATTGACATTTTTGACATCTCAAAAGAAAGATATTGTAAGTTCTGTAATCAAATATTTCTTTAGATTAATACAGACCGTAGAAGATCTACTAAACTTCCGTTTGATGAGAGAGAGAGAGAGAGAGAGAGAGAAGGGAAGGGTATGGGGGCTTTGGTAGCTGTCTAATGGCCGGCAACGGGGCTACCTCCGCCACTAACTTAATGGTGGAAGAGGACAGATAGCTGCGCAAGGCGGGCAGAGCTGTTTGGTGTGTGAGATAGCATTGCTGACTAGTAAGTTTATATATTAATGGTGGCCACTACCTACCTCCATTCGATTGGCCCATCTAATGGTGGAAGGGGACATATTGATCACTTTGGCTGTTTTCTCTATAAAATACAATAATGAGGACAATGGCGCACCTTTCTCTCTCTAGCTAGAATTAGAAAGCGGGGATTCCCTCTCAAATAGGTATACACTGTTTTTGATTTGAAATGCGCATTACTAGTTCTATAATTAAGTGGACCTCGTTTTCCTTTTTTTTTTTTTTTTTTTGTACAAACACCCCCTTTGACATCATACTTGCGTGATAATCTATCTAAAAAAAAAAGAAATTAATACTAAGAATGATGCGCATATAAATTTGCATCATAAAGTACCTAACCATATATAATCCGCCATGACGTACTTGAATATTTCTTTACAGTTTGTTTTGCTGACAATTTTATTCTGTTGGACATTTTTATCCTGAAAGAGATAAAGAGACCATTTTAAAGGGATTTTTATGTTTTTTTTCATCTACGCCCATGATGCAATGATAAATAGGTAAGAATCTACCTTACATTCACATTTGCATGTGCACTCCTCCTATCATATATATGTATAATGCTTTTGGAAAACTCGCCGTATAAATTTATTATCGTGGCGGACATGATGAATATCTTTAAATATTTCTTTAGAGTTTATTTTAACAAGCATTAGACCTTGGACAATTCTACCTTTATTATTTATGTGCGAGCCCTCTCTTCCCCAATTCCAGTAACGAAAAATGTGGGAGATTTTTAGTAGGTGTAAGTATAGCGACTCTAGATATTTATGTTTAAAAAGATTTTATATTTAGGCCCGTCTTATGTGAATAGATCGAAATCTCACAAAAATATCTCACACACGTGTTCAGTAAGAATATATCAATCACATTGTATAAAAATACATGATAAAGTACATGATTTCGTATACATTTATAAAATTACATTGTCCAACTACATTATTATATGTCCAAAAGAAAGGTGCAGAAGTCCGGGGCATACCACGATGTGTACAACAAGAGCTAAAGTTCACACTACTGTTAGTGGTACAGATCCGCCTCGATGAAATCATGCTCGCTAAACACCTGAAAGGGGGGTGTAGGGGTGTGAATCTCACAAGCCACAGGTTCAAAAAAAAAAACTCTTCAAAAATAACAACACACATAATCCATGTGTAACAAAAGGAAGTATTAAATAACACAAGTCCACCGATCAGCTCACATATAACAATTAAAAGGAAACACACCGAAAGCTGAAACTTAAACATACTTGCTAATGAACATAAATAACCATCTCACTATTCACAAGAATATCTTTTAAATATTTCTTTAGAGTTTATTTTAACAAGTATTTGGTCTTGGACAATTCTACCTTTATTATTTATGTGCGAGCCCTCCCTTCCCCAATTCCAATAACGAACAATGTGGGAGATTTTTAGTAGGTGTAAGTGTAGTGACTTGGGATATTTATGTTCAAAAAAGTTTCATATTTAGACCCGTCTTCTGCGAATAAATTGAAATCTAGCAAGAATATCTCACACATATATTCAGTAAGAATATAAAAGACAACTATATTGTACAAAGATACATGATAAAGTATATGATCTCATATACATTTATAAAATTATATTGTCCCACTACATTATTATATGTCCAAAAGAAAGGTGCAAAAGTCTGGGACATACCATGATATGTACAACAAGAGCTAAAGTTCACACTACTGTTAATGGTACAGGTCCGCCTCAACGAAATTACTCTCGCTAAACACATGAAAGGGGGTGTAGGAGTATGAGTCTCACAAAGTCACCGACTCAGTAAGAAATTCCTCAAAAACAACACCACATGTAATCCACGTGTAACAAAAGGAAGTATTAAATAACACAAGTCCATCGATCAGCTCACATATAACAATTAAAAGGAAACGCATCGAAAGCTGAAACCAAAACATAATTGCTAATGAACATAAATAAACATCTCACTATTCACAAGTAAACAACTAACTAATAATAAACATATACAATTAATAGAACACACTATAACATCACAATTAACCGGAAATAAACTGCAAACTAGAAGCTACTCAATATAATAAAACACTAAAGATAAACCATCATACGAACATTATATAAAATACTAGATCAACTGTACAATCGAACGATACTAAGCCAACAATATCACACTTACTACAGAGTAAACCACAAGCAAAGTCGGAGGAACGATGCTACCGCACGGGTCACGACTACTAGTTCGTGATACAAGTATCCAATCCGGACAAACCTGTTGGATCTAGATGGAGCTAAAGATGTCCTAGAGTGGGGTGAATAGGACTTTCTTCAAATTAAAATATTTGAATCTGAAATAACACTAAACAGATTTGTTAGTACTTTGTGTGTTGTATGTGAAACAAGTGTAATTTGGCGAAAAATAATCACAAGCAATACACAAGAGATTTATCCCGCTTCAGACCTCCTCTCAATTAGAAGTCCTACATTCAATATCCAAGCACACCTTGGGATTTCTACTAACCACCGAGAAAATTTGGTCTTCCCTTCAAAGAGGGGTATTACAACCACTTGCTCACAAGCAAGTCTTCCCTTAAACCAAAGGGATATAACACTTCTCCTACTGCAGTAGGTCTTCCCTTCTACTAAAGGAGAACACACAGGGAACAAACCTCTGTCAGTTACAACTCAATGAGATTACAAACCATGTGTTGCTCTGAAGCTAAGCAAGTACAGATGAACAGAAAGGGATCTAAAGGAAGAAGAATTGTGGCACTTCTCTCTTTCTGATTCAAGAGTGGATCCTAAGAATTGATTTATTAATTTTAATCCACCCAATGATAGACTGGTTGAACACTTGAGAGCTTGAATGCTTGGAGTGCTTTGCTTTGACAAACAGCTCTTGCTTTTGTGCTATTTCAGATGACTAGATCTCTTGAGTGTATCTATGTGTGTATTTGTCACGCCCCGACGCGGAATATCGGAACGCAAGGCAGTTGCAAGAAAAGGTATAGAGCGAGTACTAGACATCAAACCATTGCACAATGAATAATACTAAAACAAACCTTTCTCATTAATAACTTCCAATGTCTAGTTACAACCACTAATATCAAAGCCAATCTATAGGGCCCAATTACATTGAAATAAAAGTAAAGGACTAAACTTCAAACCTAACTACTACAACGCTAAACATAGTAATAGGATGCTAGGGTACTCATGAAATCACTCCAGGTCGTTCCCGTCCTCTTGAGTGTATCGTTCATCCTCGGTCTCACCTGAGAACATAACGACAAATAACGCAAGGTGAGCGATAACGCCCAGTAGGACTTAAATCTCAATAGTCAAGCAGACTTTAAGTAATTAGTGCATTAAAAGGCAGAGTAACTAACGATAGAGCAAGAGAGTCATGTATTGCAAAAGATAGTAGGATAGCACGTGAACGAATAGTAAGACTTTCCAAAATAGAATAAGTGTCGAGAATAGCACAAATTAGAAGGATAGCACAATGTCAAGTATAGCATGATGGCCATAGTACAAATAGCACCATGAGTATAACATAGCACAACGAGTAAAGCATAGCACAACGAGTATAGCATAGCACTTTGTTGTCAATGGACAACGCGAGAATATAGCACTTTTGATTGTCATAGTCGAGATAGATAGCACTTGAGTGTAATGCCAAACACTCTGATCATTTAACTCCCATGGGCACTAGTACTTTCGGGCGCACATCCCAGGACCAGATCGGGCCCTTTATATTGCCAGGCATTGGTTATATTGTTTATCTTTAGACAATCAGTCAATGGCCAATAAGGAGTATCAAGAAAATAGATAAGATCACTAGAAGAATATATGAGATAGCAAAGTGAATGTGAATAGACGAGAGAGTAGAGTATAGAAGAGAGCTAATGGTCATTGTACGTGAAACATCGAGTAACGAGCGATAGTAACAGTTGCACAACACGCGGGTACGGTGTTGGCAGTCAAGTGGAATTCACATCCCTTCCACTGGCCATGTTAAGCACAGGTCCAGAGGTCCGGCATGATTCAAGACGAGAGTGAACCTCTAATAGCCGTTTGGATCTTATTGATCCCTAAAGGGTGCAATAGGTGTTAGGGTACAACCGGCTCGTCGACCATGTGGGAATCCATGGACAGAGGAGACTTACGGAGGCCTTGAACAAAGACTCACTAGTCCGACAGAAGGAATATCCGACGGAGAGTTCATCCAAGTCAAGAAAGTGTGTATATAGAAACAAGTGCTCGACGTTCTAGAGGAGTTCTAGAACAGTGGACCGTCGAGATCGGTGTTCAAAAAATTGCGAGAGTCGTAAACAAGTTCTTTTAAAAAAGAAGACAATTAATAGCAAAAATTTCCCGATATGTTATGTATCATATTCATGCCAATTTAGCCATATTTGGATGGTTTCAATGTGTGTGCGACGTGTAATAGAAAATCATGAAATATGAGAGGTCATGTGGTTAACTTCAATTTCTTCGAATATATTCAATAATTTAACATTTCGTCGTTTCTGTGTGCAAGACAGTTAGCATGATATGGGGATTATGGTGGAACAACAAGATCTGCAAAAGACTGGTTTTCGGGCCGAAAACTGAGGTCGCGACACATCCCAGTAAGGGTCGCGACGGGCGTAGGACATAACGCGACAGGGTGCAGTACAGATCGCGACAGGGTGCAGTACATATCGCAACAGGGGCTTGAAGGGAACGCGACGGGACCGGCAGCAGATCGCGACGACAAGAACTGTCGCGACCTGATCGCGACAGAGGTACTGTCGCGATGGCCTTGTGAACGCGGCCTATCGGGCCGTCGCGTTCATAGGGTCTGTGCCAGAGTCCGACAGGGAAAGTACAGTGCATTGGATTGCGGACCAGACCTTCCAGGTTTTGACACAGGGTTGTTCTAAAATTAAGAACAAATTGTACAGTACATGAAAAATCGTGAAAATAGTTTTAAACAGATCCAAACATATATGGGTACTTCCAGTAATTAGGAATTGGAATAGGAAATAGGGTTTCGACATGCTCTGGTCATGGTATTCATGAAGTACTTAGAACAGTACACAGATGAGATCAACGAATTAATTCGCATGATAGGATGGATGGAAATTAGGGCTTTCAGGGGTAAAATAAGTCTAACATCCATCAGTTCTTACGGTAAAAATTTCATGGCATGAGGACGAGTATGCATGAAGATATGAATTTGTAAAGAGGGTTCAGGGTCATGGAGTTCACAGAACTTGGAAAATTGAGAACTAAAGATTTGCTCGTTGGAAAAATATGAAACCAAAGGGCCTTTGTTCCTGATAGGCGAGACATCTTACAGAAAAAGTTTCATGGTTTATGCTCATGAGAATGCCTACCTTGACTCAATTTTCTCTCCTAGGGCAAGAACTTGAAGAACTCGGGGAAGAACTTGAGAGATCCCTCTTCTCCATGAATTCTCCTCCTCTTGGCCTCTCTTCCTGGTCCAGCAACCTCTTGGCACAAGCTAGGGCTGGCCATGAGGGTTTAAGAGAAGTATTTAAGCTTCTCCCTATTCCATTTCCTAGTTTAAGTTTAACTCCTATTAAATTCCGAATTTCCTATTTTCCTCTCCCCTTTTTAAGCAAGAGATATCCTAATTGGGTTAGGATGAGAGCTAATTTCGTGGGCAACCCATTAGGGTAGGTTTAGGAATCCCATTCCAACTCAAACTTTCTCTTTAATATATTAAATGCTTCTTTTATAATTAAGCATTATTTTAGTTATGAATTTAGAGTAATTTCCCATTATTCCCCTTTTAAATATTCATATTTTGACCCACTAAATTCTAATGAGTCCATTTAACAAAGCCCATTACTTCTTTTCATTTAACAGGTTTTATTTAATTCCCTTTCCATTAATTTCCTATGTCATTTATTTTTTTAATTTATTTTTCTAACCAATTTTAACATTATGTAATTTTTTTTATTTTTGTTCAAAAATTCAGGTTGCTACATCCTCCCCCTCTTAAAAAGAATTTGGCCCCCAAATTCATATGATCTTAAGGGAGGAAATGTCTTACCGAAAAGATCGGGGTAGTTGCGTCTGATGATTCCTTCTGGTTCCCATGTGGCTTCTTCCACTCCGCGGTTATTCCATAAGACCTTTACCACGTGAATGGGACAGTTCCTGAGCTGTTGTACCTTCTGTTCCAGTATTTTGACTGGCTTCTCTTCGTATGTCACATCCTTGTTCTACACCAACTTCTCGTGGCGAATGATGTGCGTGGGGTCGTACACATATTTCCTAAGCATGGAAACATGAAACACATTGTGTACACATGATAGATCTGGTGGCAACGCCAGCCGGTATGCAACCTCACCAACCCTTTAGAGTACTTCAAAAGGACCGATGAATCTAGGGCTGAGCTTTCCCTTTACACCGAATCTTTGAATGCCACGAGTAGGTGACACTTTTAGAAATACATGATCACCTACTTGAAATTCCAGATCTCACCTTCTTCTGTCAGCGTAGCTCTTATGTCTGGATTAGGCAATCTTAAGCCGGTCTCTGATTACCTGAATGTCCTTTGTGGTTCGTTGTACCATGTCTGGGCCTAGCCATTGTTGTTCTCCAACCTCATTCCAGCATGCAGGAGATCTACAATTCCTTCTGTAGAGTGCTTCGAACGGTGCCATCTTGATGCTCACCTGGTAACTGTTGTTATAGGCGAACTCAATTAGGGGTAGGTGCTCATTCCAATATCCTTGGAAGTCTATAGTGCAGGCTCTCAACATGTCTTCAACAATTTGGTTGGTTCTTTTTATTTTCCCATCGGTTTGTGGATGAAATGCAGTACTAAAGTTGAGTTTAGTACCTAGCGCACCTTGTAGTCCTTTCCAAAAATGAGATGTAAATCTCGGATCTCGATCCGAAACAATAGATGATGGAATGCCATGTAGTCTTACAATCTCCTTGATATATAAGGCAGCTAGTACCTCCACTAACCACTTACTTTTTATGCCTAGGAAGTGGGCAGATTTGGTTAGCCGGTCAACAATGACCCATATTGCATCGAGTCCACCACGAGTCTTGGGTAACCCCATGATGAAATCCATGCCAATGCTTTCCCATTTCCATTTCTGGAATATCTAGCGGTCTGAGTACACCAGCAGGGCGCAGGTGTTCCGCTTTTACTTGTTGGCAAGTAAGGCAGTGAGCGGCATGTTCAGCTACCTCTCTTTTCATGTTCGGCCACCAAAACGTTCTTTTCATATCTTGATACATTTTGGTACCTCCTGGATGAATAGTATACTTTGTCTTGTGAGCTTCATCCATTAGTCTTCTTTTTAGTTCTTCATTGTCGGGAACACATGTCCTTCCTTGAAAGACAAGCCTTCCGTCTTCAGTCAGTGCAAATCTGGTCTTTCAGTTAGAGTTTCTTTGACGCGAACTAAGAATGGATCATCATCTTGTTGAGCTTTGATCTCCTCTAGTAGATCAGATTGAATCTTGATATTGGCAACCAAGACTCAATCATCTCCATGTTCAATGTTTAAGTCTAACCTTGCGAATTGTTCTAGTAGTTGCATCTCGCCAAGGACTAGACTTGAGACAAATGCCATCGGATTCCTACTAAGAGCATCAGCCACGACATTACCCTTGCCTGGATGGTATTGAATGTTGAAGTCGAAATCTTTGAGGTATTCCAGCCATCTTCTCTGTCTCATGTTGAGTTCTTTCTGGGAGAATAAATACTTTAACCTTTTATGGTCTGAGTAGATAGTGAATTTCTCTCCATACAAGTAGTGTCTCCAAATCTTCAAGGCGAAGACCACGGCAGCCAACTCCAGATCATGCACGGGGTAGTTGACTTCATGAGTCTTCAGTTGTCGAGAAGAATAGGCAATGACCTTCTCCTTTTGCATTAGTACACAACCTAGCCCGATTCTTGAGGAATCCGTGTAGACAGAGAAACCTTCTCCCTCTATTGGCAGAGCGAGAGCAGGTGCTGAGGTCAGGCAATCTTTAAGAGTTTGGAAACTCTTCTCACACTCTTTACTCCAGGAGTAGGGATTCTCCTTTCGTGTCAGACGCGTGAGAGGAACGGCGATCCTTGAGAAGTCCTTGATGAACCGCCTGTAATAGCCAGCCAGTCCTAGGAAACTTCTGATTTCAGTGATGTTGGTTGGTCTCTCCCAGTTGAGTACAGCTTCGACTTTGGAGGGATCAACGGAGATGCCTTCCTTGGAGATGACATGGCCCAAGAAGAACACTTCTTCGAGCCAGAATTCGCACTTGCTAAGCTTTGCGTACAGCTTGTTGTCTCACAAGACTTGTAGTGCTATCTTCAGGTGTTCTTCATGCTCTTCCTTGGTCTTGGAGTAAATGAGGATATCGTCGATGAAGACGACCATGAACTTGTCAAGGTATGGCCGATATATGTTGTTCATGAGTTGCATAAAGGCTGCATGAGTATTGGTTAGACCAAAAGGCATAACGACAAATTCATAATGTCCATACCTGCTCCTAAAAGCCGTTTTGAAAATATCGTCATCCTTGATCCTCATTTGGTGATAGCCAGATCGAAGATCGATTTTGGAGAAATATTGCGCTCCAGATATTTGGTCGAATAGTTCATCGACCCTAGGCAATGGGTACTTGTTCTTGATGGTGAGTTGATTGAGTTGACGATAGTCGATGCACAACCTCATCGATCCATCTTTCTTATTGACGAACAGTACAGGTGCTCCCCATGGGGAAGTACTTGGTCTGATGAACCCCTTTTTCTAGTAGCTCCATCAGTTGCGCCTTTAGCTCTTTGAGTTCGGCAGGTGACATCCGGTACGGTTGACGCGATACCGGGGCGGCTCCCGGAATCAACTCTATGGCAAAGTTGACATCACATTCTAGGGGAATCCCTGGCAGATCTTCCGGAAACACATCGGGGTAATCCTGAACTATGTGAATGTCTTCTATCTTAGCACCCTTCTTTTCCACAACTACGGCTGCTAGGAAAGCAATACAACCTTTCATCATCATGTTGTGGGCTTTTATTGCGGAGACTAGAGACATCCGTCTCTTATGTCTAATCCCAAATAATGCCAATTTAGGAAAGTCACTAAAGGTAACCTTCCCTTTCTTACAGTCGACACTTGCCCCATATGTGGACAACCAGTCAGCTCCCAAAATTACATCATAGCCTTCCATGGGTATACACACCAGGTCGGCCTTTAGGTTATGGTCTCCGATCATTACATTGGCAGATGGAAAGTATTTGTTCAACTTCTCCTTTTCCCCTAGTGGCGTTGTAACAGAGAACTCACAACCCATGGATATAGGTTTAGCATTCACAATATCGGTAAAGTTTTGAGATATAAATGAATGAGTGGCTCCAGTATCAAATAAAGCAAATGCTGATAATGAGAAAACTTGAAGGGTACCTTCTACCACGCCACCCTCCATAGCAGGTTCCTCATCATGCAGGGCTTGCAGTCGGCCCTGTTTCTTAGGCGCATTAGGGCGCCTTTCATTCTCTTTCAGTAGAGGGCACTCGGGGATGCAGTGCTCGTGTCTTCCGCAGCGCAGACATGCGCCGACTTTCCTCCAGCATTCATCAGCCATGTGACCAGGCTTGTCACAGTGTTTGCAGTGGCTCTTTGTTGGAGTGTTGGGTACAAAAACCTTGGGTTTCCTTTCTTGGCCGAATCCCTCCGTGATGTGGAAGGGACGCTTCTTGCCGTTGGTAGGCTTAGCAGATCCGAGGTCACTTCCTTCTTGACGAACTTCCCTTTGATACGGTCGGTGAAGTCCGTAGCATCTTCCAGTAACTGAGCTTTCTTTACCATCTCGGCGTAGGTCTGGATGTCGAGAGGTGCCAGTTGAGTGATGTATTGAGGCTTAAGGCTGTTGAGGAAGCGCTTAGCCTTCATTCTCTCGGTGTTCACCAAGTGCTCAGCATACCTTGCCAGTCTAGAGAACTGGGCTTCATATTTGGCCACAGTCAAACTCTGATGTTTCAGAGCAGCAAATTCCGCAACCTTCCTTTCTTGAACACGCTCGGAGAAGTACTTGGAGTTGAAAGCTTCTTTAAACTCGTTCCAGGTGAATTTCCCATTCTCCCTAGTAGCTTCCACTGACTCCCACCAGGCGCAGGCGTCCTTCTCCAATTGGAACGTAGCCAGTAACAGCTTATCCCCCGCTGCACATTGCATGACTCGGAAGATTCTTTCCGTTTCCTTGAGCCAGTGCTCGGCTTCATCTGGATCCGTGGATCCACTGAACCTAGGAGGGTTCAGACTTCTGAAGTTACGATGCAGATCGCCTGCACCGACACGATTTCCCCTGCCTTGGGTAGCTTGCATGATGGCACGAGTCAGTTCTTGAATGGTTTGTTGCATGCCCCTCATTTGAGCATGTTCAGCAGCCATCTCGATTGCTTAGTTCCTACAAAAATAGCTTATTGTCATGATATCGTTGAGAAAATTTAATTCATGCGTGTGTGAGTTCATTTTAGCTAGTTACCCTTGGCTCTAACCACAACTCACATAGGTAGGATAATTGACTCTAGTCGAGGCTGGTCAACCTAGATCATCCTATGCTTAAGAACAACCTAGGCTCTGATACCACAAAATTGTCACGCCCCGATGCGGAATATCAGAACGAGAGGCAGTTGCAAGAAAAAGTATAGAGCGAGTACTAGACATCAAACCATTGCACAATGAATAATACTAAAACAAACCTTTCTCATTAATAACTTCCAATGTCTAGTTACAACCACTAACATCAGAGCCAATCTATAGGGCCCAATTACATTGAAATAAAAGTAAAGGACTAAACTTCAAACCTAACTACTACAACGCTAAACATAGTAATAGGATGCTAGGGTACTCATGACATCACTCCAGGTCGTTCCCGTCCTCTTGAGTGTATTGTTCATCCTCGGTCTCACCTGAGAACATAACGACAAATAACGCAGGGTGAGCGATAATGCCCAATAGGACTTAAATCTCAATAGTCAAGCAGGCTTTAAGTAATTAGTGCATTAAAAGGCAGGGTAACTAACGATAGAGCAAGAGAGTCATGTATTGCAAAAGATAGTAGGATAGCACGTGAACGAATAGTAAGACTTTCCAAAATAGCATAAGTGTCGAGAATAGCACAAATTAGCAGGATAGCACAATGTCAAGTATAGCATGATGGCCATAGTACAAATAGAACCACGAGTATAGCATAGCACAACGAGTAAAGCATAGCACAACGAGTATAGGATAGCACTTTGTTGTCAATGGGCAACGCGAGAATATAGCACTTTTGATTGTCATTTAGATAGTCGAGATAGATAGCACTTGAGTGTAATGCCAAACACTCTGATCATTTAACTCCCATGGGCACTAGCACTTTCGGGCGCACATCCTAGGACCAGATCGGGCCCTTTATATTGTCAGGCATTGGTTATATTGTTTATCTTTAGACAATCAGTCAATGGCCAATAAGGAGTATCAAGAAAATAGATAAGATCACTAGAAGAATAGATGAGATAGCAAAGTGAACGTGAATAGATGAGAGAGTAGAGTATAAAAGAGAGCTAGTGGTCATTGTACGTGAAACATCGAGTAACGAGCGATAGTAACAGTTGCACAACACGCGGGTACGGTGTTGGCAGTCAAGTGGAATTCACATCCCTTCCACTGGCCATGTTAAGCACAGGTCCAGAGGTCCGGCGTGATTCAAGACGAGAGTGAACCTCTAATAGCTGTTTGGATCTTATTGATCCCTAAAGGGTGCAATAGGTGTTAGGGTACAACCGGCTCGTCGACCATGTGGGAATCCATGGATAGAGGAAACTTATGGAGGCCTTGAACAAAGACTCACTAGTCCGACAGAAGGAATATCCGACGGAGAGTTCGTCCAAGTCAAGAAAGTGTGTATATAGAAATAAGTGCTCGACGTTCTAGAGGAGTTCTAGAACAGTGGACCGTCGAGATCAGTGTTCAAAACATCGTGAGAGTCGTAAACAAGTTCTTTTAAAAAAGAAGACAATTAATAGCAAAAATTTCCCGATATGTTATGTATCATATTCATGCCAATTTATCCATATTTGGATGGTTTCAAAGTGTGTGCGACGTGTAATAGAAAATCATGGAATATGAGAGGTCATGTGGTTAACTTGAATTTCTTCGAATATATTCAATAATTTAACATTTCGTCGTTTCTATGTGCAAGACAGTTAGCATGATATGGGGATTATGGTGGAACAACAAGATCTGTAAAAGACTAGTTTTCGGGCTAAAAACTGAGATCGCGACGCAGCCCAGTAAGGGTCGCGACGGGCGCAGGACATAACGCGACAGGGTGTAGTACAGATCGCGACAGGGGCTTGAAGGGAACGCGACGGGACCGGCAACAGATCGCGACGACAAGAACTATCGCGACCTGATCGCGACAGAGGTACTGTCGCGACGGCCTTGTGAACGCGGCCTATCGGGCTGTCGCATTCACAGGGTCCGTGCCAAAGTCCGACAGGGAAAGTACAGTGCATTGGATTACGGACCAGACCTTCCAAGTTTTGACACAGTGTTGTTCTAAAATTAAGAACAAATTGTACAGTACATGAAAAATCATGAAAATAGTTTTAAACAGATCCAGACATATATGGGTACTTCCAGTAATTAGGAATTGGAATAGCAAACAGGGTTTCGACATGCTCTGGTCATGGTATTCATGAAGTACTTAGAACAGTACACAGATGAGATCAACGAATTAATTCGCATGATAGAATGGATGGAAATTAGGGCTTTTAGGGGTAAAAGAAGCCTAACATCCATCAGTTCTTACGGTAAAAATCTCATGGCATGAGGACGAGTATGCATGACGATATGAATTTGTAAAGAGGGTTCGGGGTGATGGAGTTCACAGAACTTGGAAAATTGAGAACTAAAGATTTTCTCGTTGGAAAAATATGAAACCAAAGGGCCTTTGTTCCTGATAGATGAGACATCCAACAGAAAAAGGTTCATGGTTTATGCTCGTGAGAATGCCTACTTGACTCGATTTTCTCTCCTAGGGCAAGAACTTGAAGAACTCGGGGAAGAACTTGAGAGATCCCTCTTCTCCACGAATTCTCCTCCTCTTGGCCTCTCTTCCTGGTCCAGCAACCTCTTGGCACAAGCTAGGGCCGGCCATGAGGGTTTAAGAGAAGTATTTAAGCTTCTCCCTATTCCCTTTCCTAGTTTAAGTCTAACTCCTATTAAATTCCGAATTTCATATTTTCCTCTCCCCTTTTTAAGCAAGATATATCCTAATTGGGTTAGGATGGGAGCTAATTTCGTGGGCAACCCATTAGGGTAGGTTTAGAAATCTCATTCCAACTCAAACTTTCTCTTTAATACATTAAATGCTTCTTTTATAATTAAGCATTATTTTAGTTACGAATTTAGAGTAATTTCCCATTATTCCCTTTTAAAAATCCATATTTGACCCATTAAATTCTAATGAGTCCATTTAACAAAGCCCATTACTTCTTTTCGTTTAACGGGTTTTATTTAATTCTCTTTCCATTAATTTCCTATGTCATTTATTTTCTTTTAATTGATTTTTCTAACCAATTTTAACATTATGCATTTATTTATTTATTTTTTCAAAATTCAGGTTGCTACAGTATCTTTGTGTGAGTATATCTCAGTATCTTGTTCATCCAGATTTCGGCTTCTTATATAGTCTTCAAAGTCTTTAGAATCTTCAGGTATCTATTGGAATGTAACCGTTTGAATTTTATTCATTGTGACACAGAAAGAGCTTTGAGAAATTTATCTTTCGGTCCTTTGTGTCAACGGCTTCTTAGCTATATGTGTAGTTCCATGCTCCTGTTGATAGCCGTTTCTACTAGAAATTTCTACTTATTCCCAACTCGGATAGAAATTAGAGTATGGCTTTTTACAAAAATGTTTCAATATGATATTACCATTTATTTAATTGAGATCACAATTAATTGAGCAATATGCATGTGTGATTATCTTTTTATAGTTTTCCATTCTCTCCTTAGCCGTATGTTGAATATTTCATGAGGTATCTTAGCTTTTGTTGGAACATGTCTCTTGTGCATAGCTATGTTTGCAAGCGTAGTAGCTAATATTAGTTTTTGACAGTATAATGCAAGCAAATCAATCTAACTCATTGCAAAATGATTTGTCTCCCATGTTTCTATTGGATTTAATCATTTGAAATAATGCAGTTTCTATATTAGTTGTCATACTAGAAGAAGATATAAAATTATAAGGTGTCAGTTGTTCATATGAACAATTTTTACAAGACTCATGGGTGCACTTGTACAAGTATATTGCCATATTCACTTGTTTAGCTGCTAAATAGTGAGTCTTCTCTATATTTATTAATAACTATTCGTCTTCTTGCATAATATGGCAGAGAAATATTTGATGTTGAAGGAATTGGCACCTCACATGAAAGAATAGAAGATTAAATGTCAACTTCTTAAAAAAGGAAAACCGTAAGACTTCTCGAAAAATAACAAGTATGGAAGAATTATAAATATGTGCTTGATAGATAAAGTAAGAATTTACTACTATTAGACCCTTTTGTTTATTGATAAATAATGATGATAGTGTTCACTAATCATTTATTCCTTCTCTTATTATTAATAAAAAATGTTACTTGCATGACACAATAATACAAGCTACAATTATTTTAGACACCATTGCAAATTTTGATGGAATACTTTTAGAAGAGAAGTCCTATGTCATCTCAAATGCCCAAATAAAAGAGGTGAATCAAAAGTTCAACATAGGAACTATATCTTATAGCATCATATTCACCAAGGAAACTATAATTTCAACAACAAATGTCTTTGACATAGCCAAAAACAATACAACAACAAAAAAAATTTAGATCAAATGAGAAGTTGTTCAACCATAGAAAAGCTATTCAACAACAGAAAGGATGAAGAAATAATAGGTATGCATACAAATAGATGTATATATGTATTGAATACAGTTTAACTTTAAATCATTCTTAAATATTTTACTTTGCAGATCTTGTAGCTATTGCCATCAAAACAAATGAGTCAACATAACAACATGTAAAATGGATGGCAAACAAATTCAAAAAAAAAAAATTGATCTTAATAGATAATTCATATGTATTTATATTCTAACTTAATTCACATACTTTGTAGTAACAACTAAATATATTACTAATTTATTTATAACATATATTTCATAAATGCTCAAAAACAATTATGCTCACCCTGTGGGAAAACTTTATCCAAAAAGAAGGAAAGTCAATACTTGAGTTGATTGAAGAAAAGTTTATCATATTGGTAACTTCAGTACGAACACAGCTATTTAGAGGTAAGAATTAATTTAGTAGCAAAGTAAATTAAATTATAATTATTTGATATTAATGCATGTTCTATTTTCACGTGTGACTTACAATGATCTTTCTTTTTTAGGAAACTTATACATAAAGACAACACATCAAACTCAAATTTATATTTATCTAAAGAATGATATAGCTAATGCACTTACAAACTGGTATATACAAATAGAAATTTTTTAAAGTATAATTTTAAATATATATATATACTATTTTCTATTATTTTTTTTAAAATGAAATTCAATATAATATTTGACAAACAATTTTATATAGGGCAAAGTGAAGAAAAAAAAAGAAGATGAGTAATGATGAGAAGCCAAAGGATATTGTTACTCTAAAATAATAAAAAAAGTAACAATCAAATAGTAGAAAGAAAATTCAAAAGATGAACATTCTGAGGTACACAATGTAACCTCCTGAAAATTTTATTTGTTAGAAAAATATGAATAATATGATTATTAAACTTAATTATTATCATGAGATGTAAATAATTAAAATTTGGGATTAATTGGTGTTAATAAATGACACCTCGGTGTTACACCCAGAGGTGCGCGTTCCGACAGGGCGACACCGAAATTCTGTAACGAAAATGAAATATGAAAACATCATAATTTCCAGAAAAATGTGGTGATATCATAAATGTAAATATCCGGATTTGTTGATGTACGGATTTTGAGATTAAGCCGACACAACTATTTTCCGGTCAATTTTCACTTGGTGAAAAATAAATTCTAAAAATTAAACTAAAAGCACCATAATTTGTAAACCCTTTTCATTAGCTTATGGTTGAAATTTCAACATGATTGAACACCGTTAGGACACACAAACTTGAGGTTAAATGGGTCAGCTGATTTATTGCCCATTTACAGTAGCTAATTATGGGATTTTCTTGCTTACGTACTTTGGACAATGTAAGCTCATGTCATTGGGAGTTAAACACCCTACATGTACTTACCTATGTGTAACTCTTGGAAAGTTGCATAGACCAGGTGGCTATGGGTGGGTAAATGAGATTTTTACCTCAACACATGTAAACCGACGTGTCTGCATGCATGGGTGCCTAGAGAGTTATAAAAACACTCTCTTCACCCATCGCGCAAGACTTTTCACCCTGTGATCACTGCTCTTGCACCTCTAGCTCAACTCCCTTACCTTGTTGCCCAGCTAGCAAGCCCAGAGGGGGGGGGTGAATGGGATTCTTTAAAAAAAAATGATTATCTAAACCTGCCAACAAAAACGATCAACACAAGAGACTACGTTCGAGTGTTAGCATAGTAGTATCGAAAATAACAAACACACAGAAGCAAACACACTGCACAAGGATTTTTATCCTGGTTCGGATCTCCTCTCCACATGAGTCCTACGTCCAGTCCCTGAGCAACACCTCAGAATTCCACTACCCAAGGGTACAGTCCCCCTCAAGGACACTTACACATCTAGTTGTAGCTGGCCTTCTCTTCACAACCGGAAGAGGTACAATTCACCCTGAACCTCAGGTCTTCCTTCTACACGAAGGGAACACAACCACCTGTCAACTACAGGTCTTCTCTTCAACCCAGAAGAGGAAAAACAGAACAAAGTGTTAAAGAGAAGACAAGCCCTTAGACCAAGCTCATAGAACAATGCTTGATCTGGAGCAAGACTGAGAGAGTAAGATCTACAATGAAGGAGTCTCTCAGTACACTAGAGCCCTCTCAAAGCTAAGCAATGGACGCAGAGAGCTAAGAGCTACAACAAAGCTTAGGAGAGAGGCTTGAGCTCTTCTATGGTGCTTGCAGATGTCGAATTGTCAAAGAGAGATAGATAGATCGATGGATAGATCGATCTTCACATAGACACCTGTCTTCTATTTATATGTTCTTTGAAAAATGTAGTCGTTGAAGTATCTGTTGTCTCTGTGTTGGATGCTCGTTAGACTGCATGGTTTGACGTGTACGACAGGTGCTTCTAGTCATTTAATGTTTTTCTGATCCATGTACGCAAGGAAAGGATCCTTCCAGATATTCTATAGCTTCTTGTTGTCCAACGTTGTAAAGAATGGTGATGTCAAGGATCTGTAATAATTACCAAACAATGGACAGCTAGACTATCTCTAGACTTATCAGTCAACGTTAGAAACCAAGCAGTAGGAAAATACACCAGAATGGAAGTACCTTTATGCTATTCTAAAAAGATTTTTTCTATAGAAGCATAGGAATGGAAGATATCCAAATATGCATCATGCAGAGAGATGTTCAGACACATTAAATGCATAGATATTGAGAAGCACATGAGAAGTCTTTGACTTTTATTATATTTGAATATCAAATCGGTGTCATCCACGAAGTACTATTTCACTTATGAAATCGTTATGTGAATGAGTCAATGTTTATGTAAGTCGTTACACGCATAAACAAATCGATGTGAACACAAATCGTTATATAGTCATAACCGAATCGTTGTAAAGATAAATCGTTATGAGGGTATAAGCAAGTCGTTATAACCAAATCATTGTCCCACTTATCGAGTCGATATAGTGATCAAATCGATGTTTTGCTTTATTGAATCGTTACACAGACCAAGTCGTTGTTGTGACTTATCGAGTCGTTATAGCAAGCAAATCGTTGTGTAACTTATCGAGTCATTATAGTGACCAAGTCGATGTGGAACTTATCAAATCGTTATGAAGACCAAATCGATGTGGAACTTATCGAATCGTTATGAAGACCAAATCGATGTGGACTGAATCGTTGTGAAAGCAAATCGTTGTTTTCACTTATCAAATCATTACGAGAATCAAATCGATGTGAAACAAAATCGTTGTGCTCACTTACCAAATCGTTGTAAGATTGAAATCGATATGCTCACTTAGCGAATCGTTGTAAGGTCGAAATCATTACGCCCACTTAACGAATCGTTGTGAGATTGAAATCGATATGCTCACTTAGCGAATCGTTGTAAGGCAAAAATCCTTGAAGAAATGAAATCGATAGAAGTATTGAAATCGTTATGATTCTACTAAAATCGTTATACTCACACGAAGTTGATGTGTACTTAGAAAAATTATATACTCTGAACTCTTAAATGTTGCAAGGTAAAAAATACTTACAAGTTTTGCTTGACTTTCCTTGATTAATTTCATGTGCTTATACTTCATAGAAGACTTGTTAGATTAAACTTTAATTGAGGTTTGTTAATCACCAAAATAGATATGTAATTTATCTAAATTACATGGGGATAAGTTGATCATCAATCTCCCCCTTTTTGGTGATGACAAAACATAAACATAGATGTTCTGAAATAAATCTAGATAATTGGGCGGAAACAATGTGGAAACACAATGAGAAATGTATTTCAGAAACACTAATTTTTCTCCCCCTTTTTGTCATTAAGCAAAAAGATACCATAATGAGACAAAGAAAGAGAGAAAAGATAAATAAGAGAGCAAAGAAGAGGATTTACATTAATCTTGAGGGGGAACAGGGAGATAGTGAGCAGGAGACAAAAGAGAGGCATGGCGGATTATAATTGGCCAAGCCTGGCGTTCCTGCTCTTCAAAGTGAGCTTGAAAGGCTCCAAACTCAATAGCATAGGAAGGGCCCATAACAGGAACCATCCTCTGGATGTGCAGTTGCCTCTGATCTGAAAGGAAGGGACCATATGCATTCTGGCCAAGAGACATTTTGAGGAGGCAAATGGTGCCAAAACTGGCATGCTGAAGGAACTGATCAATTGAAATAGGATAGAAGAGCTGTTTCTGCTTTAGTTCAAGTCTCATGGCAACATAAACCTTGTATCTCTCAACCCAAATAGAAAATGGATCGCGAACAAGGTGAATGGAGTTCATGTCCAGGAAATCAGCAGCTGAAACAAGAGGCTTGTTAATTTTGACCTGAGAAGCATTCAGATCTGCAAGCTACTGAGCAGAATGAGGATAAAAACTGGCCCACTCAGTTGGAGATAACCTCTCACATTCTGACAAGAGAGGGGCAAGAACATTTGTATTTATGTGGCCCTGATGGTACTCTCTGAACAAGAACCGATTGAAACTGACAAGATTACCCTTCTGCACATGAATTCTCCCCATGACTCTGGCAAAACGCTCGAAAATGATGGAGCCAACATCGGAGTCCATAATCAGAGAATGAAGAGGAGGGAGAAACACTACATCATGCAACTGGAGTGTAGCAAAGTCGACCTTGATAGCTTCGGTATGAGAATCATGGGAACCAAGATTACGAATAGCTTGCTGGAATTGGCCAAGCTGAATTTCAGGTAAAATGTTGAGATATCGATAGTCATTGAACATTTGAAAATACCTGATCATCTTGATCTCCTTTTGAACAAATGGAGCCCAGGTATCCTTGTGAAGAATTTGGAACCATTCTGAGAGTGTCAAGGAATGATCCCGGGGAGGGAACCTGGCTGACCTGGCATTCAGAAACTTATTGTACAAGATCTTGTGGCCCCGAGCCCATTGCTCTTCTGTTTTGGCGTCAGCCACAGAGAAGATTTTAGATTTTTCAGATTTTGAAAGAGAAGTGAGAGGGAGAATGATATTTAGGTGGTCTGTTAAGTTGAGATGTGGAAGGCCAAGGAGAGTGGCAAAGGTAGTTTTCTGAAGGAATTCTCTATACAGTGGTTTGTTTATATTATCTACTGTAAGAGAAAACCAAAGGGGTGGATAGCAAGGTTCAGAAGAAAGAGAGTGAGTGGAAGTTAGTCTCCTTTTCTTAGGGACAGGGCTAGAAGAACATGTCCTATGAACATGAGTACTAACCTTTAAAACTGAACGGAGGATAGCTACTTCAAATTCATCTTTGATGTCCCGAAGGAAAGGGGCATCAATTTGAGCACACTCCGGAATAATAGTGATAAAGGAGGGAGGAGTAGGAGGATGAAGGAAGGAGTGAGTTGTAGAGGGAGGAACATCAGATGTTCCAAAGGAGGAAGGACCAGAAGAGAAGACTCCAGCTGATGAGGAGGCTGGAGGAACCTCAAAAGAAGGAGAAGGTGGAGGAATGTGAGTGGAAGAAACAGGAGATGAGGAGGACTGGGAAGGAAAGGGTGTAGGAGAGGAAATGGTTCTGGGAATGGATTGTTTGAAGGTGGGAGTTGCTGGTGGTGCTGTGGAGGATGATGGTGGAGAAAGAGGGGCTAGAGTTGGAAGTGGAGAAGGAGCAGGGGGCTCTGGAGCTACAGCTTGCTCTTCTGCTCTGACAGGCTCAGCCACTGAATCCATTTGCCCTGATGGCCCAGGGATATCCCCAACTGGCCCTGATGGCCCAGACTCCATAGCCTCAGCTGACCCTGCTGCTGCCACTTCTTCAACAGTTCTTGGCCCTGATGGCCCTGCTGGTTCTTCAGGCATTTGCCCTGATGCCCAACCTTCATCAACAACTGATGGCCCTGAAGGCCCAACATTATCTTGACTTGGCCCAAATGGCCCTGAGTTGCTAACAGGTGCTGCAGGAGGAGGAGCAGGAGGGGCATTTGTGGACTGCGCCCTCACCAAATCTGTAAGTGCAGCTACAAACTCCTTAATGCTTATTAGCTCACTTCTCACCCATCTAACTGCATTTCTGACCATCCCCATCTCCTTAGCTGAAGTACTTTGGCTTATAAAGATAGATGCAATATCGGATTGCACAGAGCATAAGATCTTCCCTTGTTCATCCAATCTTTCAACAATAGGCTTCATGATGATCTTCAACTTCTTCTTCTTCTTCAGCTTCTGATGTGGCTTCCTGGTAAGGAGGGGAATTTCAGGAGCCACTTCTTTTCCCTTGACACTGGCCCTAGCAACGGGATCCACATTATCAACATTAGCCTCTTCATCTGAGGCGCTTTCCACAACTCCTTCTCTGAAGAGATCATCAATGAAGACACTGGCAGTGTGCTCCCCCTGAGGTGCAGCTTCCTTCGCAATTGACTGCTCCCCCTCAATAGGAGCATCCTCTATAACAACATTTTGAATGTGGCCTGGTGCCACAACTTCAGCTTCTTGATCACCACTGATAACTGGCTCCCCCTGAGTGCTGGGAATGGAGTCCAGTACATCCATGAGTATTAAAGCTATACGGGATGAAGGAGGCACATACTCTACAATTTGCCCTACGAGCTCAATTTGCTCTGAAGGAATGTCCTCAATTCTGCTTTCAGAGACCATTGGCTCTTGAAGACTAACTTCTTCTGCATTTGCTTGATCAACTGTTGCTGCTGCTGCTTGGTCTTCTTGGACCACTGAAGTTTCAGCCCTGATTTCTTCCTGCTGCACTTGGACCATTGGCACTTCTGGCCTGGCAATCTCTTGCTTAACTTGAACTTCTGGTGCTGCCTCTTCTTGGACCTTAGGGACTTCACCAATAATGGTCTCGCCCTCTACTGCTGAGGTCTTGGTCCACACACCACTAACAAGAGAGAATCCACTTTTCTTAAGATTCCTGGACCAGATAGCTTGGCCCATCTTCTCTGAGACTGCCCCATTCAAATTTACTCCAAAGTGCTGGAATATCTTGGTTAGCAAATGGGCATAAGGAAGAGATACATTTAACTTACTCTTTTTATCCAAAACCTGAGCATTTGCAAATTTCATTCTCTCCAAAATCACTTCTGCCATATTTATACTCTGATTCTGGATAGCCCAGAACATCATATCGGAGTCCGCCTTGGTACATGTAGAGAAGGTGGCACTCCTAGGAACCAATATCTGACAAACTTAATACGATTGAATGCATTCAACTGGTTTATATCTATCTTCCCATCTTTTAGTCTGAACTCAGAACCGACAATCCCCAAGCCTTTCGCCTGAATGTCAACAGTGTGTACTCCACTGTGACCGGAGGTGGACACACCAAACAATGACTCCAATAGCTCATACGTGATTCGAATCTGGGTTCCTTTGACCATAGATGTCAAAGACCCGTCCTCTTCAGACTTCAAGCAGACATAGAATGCCTTGACCAGGTCTAGATAACTCACCTCTGACAGAGTTGCCATCTTTGTCCATTTCATTCTTTCCATAGCTGCTACGATGTTGTGCATTCCATTCTTCTTCAAATCTGCAATGTCCACTGCTTTGTTCCCGCACAACTTGATCTTCACTGTTGTAAACCTTTCCTGCTGCTCGGCGGTGAGGAAAGCATCTCCATAGCCCCCGACGGTGCCGAAAACTCCAGAAACGGCCATGGTTTTGAGTGGGAAAAGGTTCTGGATGGTTGGAAGGAAGATTGGAGAAAAAACCCTCAAGAGAATTTTTTCGCGGGAAGGGATGGAAACTTTGAAATCGCACGAAGTCGATGCCGGAGTCGATAGGGTTATCGTCTCAGGCAAGTCGAAAGAGATGAGAGAGAGAGATGAATCGTTATGACGCAGATTTTGGGTTATATCAAAATACAGATAAAGTGCTTTTTGAGGAGATGGTGCCATAAATGCAGAAAATGACAAAGGTGATAGGTTCGAGAAGAATAAACACTTTTAAAATACTGAACCGTCAAAGATTTTTATGACGCAAGCGATCTTTAAAGATTTAGCTTAATTTTAGGAGAGAGAATAATTGAAATTCTGATATAATTATTATTTTAGTTATTTGCAGACAACTCTATCACAAATTACATATGCCTAATTCCCTTCTAAGAGACGTAAATCTTTCTTCAGGTAAGACTTTTGTGAATATATCTGCTAACTGATTTTCCGTATCTATAAAGGAAATATCTATATTACCATTGGCTACATGATCACGAATAAAATGATATCTAACGTCTATATGCTTTGTCCTTGAGTGCTGAACTGGATTCTTTGTAAGATTTATCGCACTGGTGTTGTCGCACAGTAAGGGGATTGTCTTGATGTGTAGCCCATAATCCTTAAGTTGCTGCTTAATCCATAAGAGTTATGTACAGCAGCTTCCAGCAGCCACATACTCAGCTTCAGCTATTGACAGTGCTACTGAATTTTACTTCTTTGAGGACCATGAAATTAGACATCCTGCAAGGAATTGAAAATAACCACTGGTGCTTTTTCTATCTATCTTGCATCCAGCGTAGTCAGCATCAGAATATCCTACTAAATTAATCTCACAAGATTTTGGATACCACAGACCTAGATCATGAGTTCTAGCTAAATATCTAAAAATCTGTTTGACATTAATTAAGTGAGACTCTCTAGGATCTGCCTGATACCTAGCACACATGCATACACTAAACAATATATCAGGTCTACTTGCTGTCAAATAAAGTAATGAACCTATCATACCTCTGTAGAGCTTTTGGTCTACTTTCTTACCATCCTTGTCACTGTCTAGCCTTGTAGATGTACTCATTGGTGTTGACAGTGGCTTGACGATTTCAAAACCAAACTTCTTTAGTAGCTCTTTGGTGTACTTGGCTTGACAAATATGAGAGCCTTCCTTTCCTTGCTTGATTTGCAATCCGATGAAATAATTAAGTTCCCCCATCATGCTCATTTCAAATTCTCCCTGCATAAGCTTTTCAAAGTACTTGCAAAGAGATTCATCAGTAGAACCAAAAATTATATCATCAACATAGATTTGAACAAGTAACACATTTTTATCTTTAGACTTAATGAATAATGTGCTATCTACTTTTCCTCTAATAAAACCATGATTTAACAAAAATACACTTAATCGTTCATACCATGCTCTAGGTGCTTGTTTCAAACCATATAAAGCCTTGTGCAATTTAAATACATGATTTGGAAAATCGATATCATCAAAACCAGGAAGTTGTTCTACATAAACTTCCTCCTTTATGTAACCATTTAGAAAAGCTGATTTTACATCCATTTGAAATAATTTTAAATCCAATGCTGATGCATAAGCAAGTAAAATCCTAATTGCCTAAAGTCTGGCTACTGGTGCATAGGTTTCATCGAAATTTATGCCTTCCTCTTGAGAATAGCCTTGAGCTACCAATCTGACCTTGTTTCTAGTGATCACACCAGCTTCATCCAATTTGTTCTTGAACACCCATTTGGTGCCAATCACAGGATGATCTGATGGTCTCGGAACAAGGGTCCATACTTGGTTTCTTTTGAACTGATTAAGTTCATCTTGCATGGCTAATATCCAATATTCATCTGACAGTGCTTCATTGACTGTCTTAGGCTCTATTTGAGATAGAAAAGCTAAATAATCACAAGGGATTATGTTACCTCTAGTTCTTACCCCAACCGAAGGATCTCCAATAATGTTATCCAACGGGTGATCTTTCTTGTATCTCCATTCTTTTGGAAGATTATCATGAGATATATCTTTTTGTTGTAGATATTCCAATGGTGGATCTTCTTTGTCCTCAATGGATGTATTCTTTAACTTCTTGGACAATTCATCTGCATCATCAACATCACTTTCTACTTCCTTTCTCAAGGAAGGGTTAGTTTCATCAAAAATAACATGCACTGTTTGTTCAATTAATAAACTATGCTTATTAAATACTCTATATCCTTTAGGTTTAGAAGCATACCCCATAAATTTACCTTCATCAGACTTTGAGTCCAGCTTACCAATATCTCTTTTTCCATTATTGTGAATAAAACATGGACATTCAAAGGTTCTAAAGTGACTGATCTTTGGCTTCTTCTGCTTGTAAAGCTCGTATGCAGTCTTCTTCAGGATTGGCCTAATCATCACTCTGTTGATTATATAGCATGTTGTGTTAATGGCTTCGGCCCAAAAATACCTTGGTAAATTGTATTCTGATAACATAGTCCTTGTCATATCCAATAAGGTTCTTGTTCTTTCTCTCAGCAACTCCATTTTGCTGCGGTGTCCTTGGTGCTGAGAAATTATGTTCTATTCCTTGATCATCATAGAACTTTGCAAATCTTTCATTCCGAAATTCTCCTCCATGATCTGATTGAATGCTGACAATGGTATACTTCTTGTCTTTCTGAACTCTCTTACTGAAGCTGACAAAACTGTCAAATGTGTCATCCTTGTGCTCCAAGAATGATACCCATGTAAATCTGGAGTAGTCATCCACTATGACAAATCCAAAATTCTTTCCTCCATGACTTGTGGTCCTCACTGGCCCAAATAGATCTATGTGCAATAATTCCAAAGGTTTTGAAGTTTTACCACTGTCTTTGACTTGAAGGATGACTTAGTGTGCTTTCCTTTTGCACACGTCCCACAGACACTATCCATTCTTGTGCTTACTTTGGTTAGACCTTCCACCAAATTTCTCTTGATTAACTTTCTTATGCCATTCAAGCTACAATGGCCCAATCTTCGGTGCCAAAGTTCAGTTGACTACTCTTTGTTTGCTGCCAGACAAACATCTTGATCTTTCAAGTCTTCTATATGAAGTACATACAAGTTCTTTTCCCCACTGGCTTCAAACACGACTGCACCATCCTTCATGATACTGCACTTCGATTCTTGAAACTTGATCTGATGACCTTTATCACACAGCTGGCTGATGCTGATAAGATTGTGCTTGAGTCCTTTTACGCAAAGTACATCTTCAATAAGGATTTTTGCTTTACTGCCAACTGATCGGCAACCTATGACTGTCCCTTTTCCATTATCTCCATATGTCATTGTGCCTTCTTCAGCTTCAAGGTGAGAGAACAGCTTCCTGTTGCCAGACATATGCCTTGAGCACCCACTATCTAGATACCATTTAGATGCTCGAAGGCTTCCCTACAACGAAAACACTAAGCTTTAGGTACCCAAGTTCTTTAGGGTCCTAATTGGTTAGTATCATCAATTTTCCTCTTAATTATCCACCTTTTATGTTTAGTTGGGCATGTTTGTAGACACCCATTTCTGACCCATAAGTCGAGCAAAATCCCTTGTCGTATTATTAACGCCCCACGTTGGCTCATCATCGTCAAGCTGGCTTTCTCTGATCATGACGTCATTTTCATTAGTTCATCGCCCTGGAGGACCCTTCCTGGTCAAATCAATCTCTTTCACTATAGCTCTCTGAGTATAAAATCCGATATTTCATCCCGAAGGCTGTGCATGGTTGATTGGACACATTACATGCCAAAATGCAGAAAAGACCAGAAGGCGACAGGCCCTAGGTCGCCTTCCTGAAAACGACAGCCCCTATGTCGCCATCATAATTCCATATTTTAAATCCTCAGAAAATCAAAATGACTTGAAGTCACCTTCCATATGAGGAAGGCGACGTATCGAGGCGTCGCATTCAGGAAGGCGACACTTAAGCCGTCGCATTCTGGACCTTAAACAGGAAACTCAATCCGAAGCCAACTTGGGCACATGCTATTGATGGAAATTGCTTCATTTGGACGTCCAAATCACGTCCAAATCCTCTCAAATTCGGAGGAGACCTTCCTAACATGTCCCTTTCCAAGTTCCAATAGCCCTTGCACAGCCATACTTACCCAGAGTCAGACTACTTCCCATTATTCCTCTCAGACCCGAGTTGGGAATAATCACCCATAAGTACTTCGTCTCTGCATCTTTTTGGGCAAGGCCGGAGTCATTAGTTCGCTGAGCAAGAGAGCTTCATCTTCCACGAAGAGAGTTCTCCCTCCAGACGATCAGCAAGAGCCCTCCAGGGCGTTTCCCATCGGCTACACAATCTCTTCTTCCCTCTTCTCTTTATTTCATTGATTTCATGCATGCATAGCTTCGTTTTCTTTCTAGCTTAGCATTAGATCACGACACACACACCCTTTCTTAACACCCACAGGGGTTAAAAGCCCCAATCTTGTGAGTTCCCCCCATAATAGCTCATGTTCATGTGCTTTTCATTGAATAGATTTCATACACACGAATTCTAATGGGCTTCTTGTTTGTTTAAATCACTTTGGCAGGTGTTTAAAGGTCAGAGCAAGGTGAGGCTCCTGTCCCTTGGCCGGCTGAGGGGCAGGAAGACGAAGAACCCACGTTTCCACCTACTAAAGAGGAAGGCGACTAGGACCCTGTCGCGATCAAGAAGGCGCCCCTTCTCACGTCGCGTTCATAAGAGAGCAAGGCGACGCCTCCTACGTCGCATTACCAGGTACGCTTCCCTTCATCTTTCCTTTCCAAGGTAGTCAGCCCTCCATCTGCATATCAGTGAGGCGATTACATTGGTGGCGATCACGGTCAGTTCCTAATCCCTTACATATTCACAATCAATTCAAAAGGGGGATACAAATCCCGTGATTACAATGTTATTTTAATATGACCTAATTTGTTGCAGTGGCTACAGCAAGATATTTTACTTACCTTTTCATTTGGAATATTTTTGAAGTTTGACTTATATGCAGTATCTTGTTCAGCTATAAACCTAGGTGTCGGATATATTTTAGGGTATACCATTGTTTCTTCATTATCAGAAGGAGTATAACCTAATCCATGTTTCTTTTTACCTGATCTTCTAGCTCCTTTCAATATTAATGTTGTTTTACCATTTGTAAATTTTTCTAATGTGCTTGATAATTTTTCATTTTCTATTGTTAATGTGTTAATTTCCTGTTTTAATTTATTTACTATTTCTTGGTTTTCCAATCTTGCCATTTGTTCATTTTTATGTTTCAGATCCTCACATAATAAATCGTTTCTTCTTTTTAACTCAGTAATTTATTTTTCAAG
This sequence comes from Colocasia esculenta, assembly GCA_014218235.1. NCBI lineage: Eukaryota > Viridiplantae > Streptophyta > Magnoliopsida > Alismatales > Araceae > Colocasia > Colocasia esculenta. Next base: position 12,384,538 of record CM024765.1, on the reverse strand, counting down.
TTGCTCATTTTTAGATTTCAAATCTGAGTTTGTGTTTTCCAAGCAAGCATGACTTTTCTTACTCTCTTTTAATAATTTACACACATCTTTGTATTTACTATATAGTTCATTAAAAGCATCTTCTAAACTGTCGGATTCAGATTCATTGTATGAAGAAAAAGATGAATCAGATGATACCTTTTCTTCAATGTTAGCCATGAAGGCCAAGTTGGCCATTTCTTCTTCATCTCCACTTGAGCTCGACTCACTGTCAAAGTCGATGTTGTTGTCCCAAGCTGCTGCCATGGCTTTCTTCTTGTATCTACTAAGCCTTCTGGAGCTGTCTTTCTTTTTGACTTCTGTTTTCTTTAGCTTTGGACATTCAGCTTTGATATGTCTGGGCTTCTTGCATTCATAACAGATGGGCTCAGCTCTCTTTGAGTCTTTTTCTTCTGGCTTCTTAAAATCTTTATTTTTCTTGAAGTATCTCCTTCTGGACTGGTACTTCTTTTTAGCAAGTATCCTTTTGTAGTCTTCTGGAGAGGAGAGCTTCCTCATCTTCACTACTTCTTATGCTTTTATTATCATCTGAAGATTCTTCTGATGCAACTTCTTCTGCCTTGAGAGCGTTGGAATGTTTCTTTCTGCTTGACGACTCTCCTAACCTTTCCATGTTGATCTCGTGGACCATTAGGAACCCAATGAGTTTCTCTAGTGACATTCTCTTTAGATCATTAGCCTCTTCTATTGCTGTCACTTTAGGAGTCCACAAGGCTGGTAAGGATCTTAAGATCCTTCTGACCATATCTCCAATTTCATATGTCTTTCCAAGACCAGCCAATCCATTTGTAATATCAGTGAATCTGCTGTACATCTGTGTAATTATTTCTCCTGGCTGCATCTAAAATCTTTCGTACTGTGTCACCAGAATATCTATTCTGGTTTCCTTCACTTTGTCAGTACCTTCATAGGTGATCCTCAACTTCTCCCACATCTCCATTGCAGATTTGCAGGCAGATATGCGGTTGAACTCTTTCTTCCTAAGAGTGCAACACAATATGCTTTTGGCCTTGCAATTGAGAGAGATCTTTTTCTTGTCATCTTCCATCCATTTGTCTTTCTCGTTTGTAACTAGAAGATCTCATTCTTCTACAATGGACCAAATCTGATAATCAAGCCCTTATAGGAAGAACTTCATTCTTGTTTTCCAATAAGTATAGTCTTCACCGTCGAACAATGGTGGCATGTTGACCGACTGACCTTCAAAGTGACCTTGGGCTGCCATTTGATCTTTTCTCTTCAGATCGTTGGATCTTCTTTGTCGAAGAAACTATCTCTGATACTACTTGTTTCCCAGCTAGGTAGCCCAGAGGGGGGGGGGGGGGGGGTGAATGGGATTCTTTTAAAAAAATGATTATCTAAACCTGCCAAAAAAAAAACGATCTACACAAGAGACTACCTTCGAGTGTTAGCATAGTAGTATCGAAAATAACAAACACACAGAAGCAAACACACGGCACAAGGATTTTTATCCTGGTTTGGATCTCCTCTCCACAAGAGTCCTACGTCCAGTCCCTGAGCAACACCTCAGGATTCCAATACCCAAGGGTACAGTCCCCCTCAAGGACACTTACACATCCAGCCGTAGCTGGCCTTCTCTTCACAACCGGAAGAGGTACAATTCACCCTGAATCTCAGGTCTTCCTTCTACACGAAGGGAACACAACCACCTGTCAACTACAGGTCTTCTCTTCAACCCAAAAGAGGAACAGCACAACAAAGTGTTAAAGAGAAGACAAGCCCTTAGACCAAGCTCATAGAACAATGCTTGATCTGGAGCAAGACTGGGAGAGTAAGATCTACAATGAAGGAGTCTCTCAGTACACTAGAGCTCTCTCAAAGCTAAGCAATGGACGCAGAGAGCTAAGAGCTACAGCAAAGCTTAGGAGAGAGGCTTGAGCTCTTCTATGGTGCTTGTAGATGTCGAATTGTCAAAGAGAGATAGATAGATCGATGGATAGATCGATCTTCATGTAGACACATGTCTTCTATTTATATCTTCTTTGAAAAATGTAGTCATTGAAGTATATGTTGTCTCTGTGTTGGATGCTCGTTAGACTGCATGGTTTGACGTGTACGACAGGTGCTTCCAGTCATTTAATGTTTTTCTGATCCATGTACGCAAGGAAAGGATCCTTCCAGATATTCTGCAGCTTCTTGTTGTCCAACGTTGTAGAGAATGGTGCTGTCAAGGATCTGCAATAAATACCAAACAATGGACAGCTAGACTGTCTCTAGACTTGTCAGTCAACGTTAGAAACCAAGCAGTAAGAATATACACCAGAATGGAAGTACCTTTCTACTATTCTAAAAAGATGTTTTCTATAGAAACATAGGAATGGAAGATATCCAAATATGCATCGTGTAGAGAGATGTTCAGACACATTAAATGCATAGATATTGAGAAGCACGTGAGAAGACTTTGACTTTTATTATATTTGAATATCAAATCAGTATCATCCACGAAGTACTATTTCACTTATGAAATCGTTATGTGAATGAGTCGATGTTTATGTAAGTCGTTACACATGCATAAACAAATCGATGTGAACATAAATCGTTATATAGTCATAACCGAATCGTTGTAAAGACAAATCGTTATGAGGGTATAAGCAAGTCGTTATGAACGAGTCGTTATAACCAAATCGTTGTCTCACTTATCGAGTCGATGTAGTGATCAAATCGATGTTTTGCTTTATCGAATTGTTACACAGACCAAGTCGTTGTTGTGACTTATCGAGTCGTTACAGCAAGCAAATCGTTGTGTAACTTATCGAGTCGTTATAGTGACCAAGTCGATGTGGAACTTATCGAATCATTATGAAGACCAAATCGATGTGGAACTTATCGAATCGTTATGAAGACCAAATCGATGTAGACTAAATCGTTGTGAAAGCAAATCGTTGTTCTCACTTATCAAATCGTTACGAGAATCAAATCGTTGTGCTCACTTACCAAATCGTTGTGAGATTGAAATCGATATGCTCACTTAGCGATTCGTTGTGAGGTCGAAATCGTTACGCCCACTTAACGAATCGTTGTGAGATTGAAATTGATATGCTCACTTAGCGAATCGTTGTGAGGCAAAAATCCTTGAAGAAACAAAATCGATAGAAGTATTGAAATCATTATGATTCTACTGAAATCGTTATACACACACGAAGTCGATGTGTACTTAGAAAAGTTATATACTATGAACTCTTAAATGCTGCAAGGTAAAAAATACTTACAAGGTTTGCTTGACTTTCCTTGATTTATTTCCTGTGCTTATACTTCATAGAAGACTTGTTGGATTAAACTTTAATTGAGGTTTGTTAATCACCAAAATAGATATGTAATTTATCTAAATTACATAGGGATAAGCTGATCATCACTCTTCACCCATCGTGCAAGACTTTTCACCCTGTGATCACTGCTCCTACACCTCTAGCTCAACTTCCTTACCTTGTTCTTGCTTTTGATGCTGCGTTTGGACTGTTGCTGCTGGTGTTGCTTGCTTCTACTGCTCCTGCTGTGGTGAAGCTGTTGTCGTAGCTGCTCCTATTGTTGTTACATCTGCAACTTCATGGAACTCTTCTTCTTGCTGGTTGTGGACTTCTTCGTTAAGAAGAAGTGAAGGTTCTTAACCTCCTAAGTAAGGTAGGATTCTCTCCTCCTCTCCTATTCTTCTACTTTTGCTAGACAGATCATGACCACGTACATGTTTACCTCTAATTTTTGTAAGCTATCATTAGAACAGTGTACCCATCTCTTGTGAACATGTTTTAGCATGTGTTGTAGAAGTCCTTCTATTAGATGCAAACAAGTGTTGGTTATGTGAGTTTTATTCCCAGTACTCCATTTTCTAAATTCTTGGCCATTCATGTGTAGATTGTGCTTCTCATGTTTCATCTTGTTCCACATGTAAGCTAGTCATGAGAGCTAGAGACAAGTCCTTCTAGTTATTATTAATCATGTTTTGATCCATAGGTCCCATTGATAAGGCCTTTAGAATGATTGTAAAGCCATTTCTGGAAGTTAACTTGGCGGGTGTCGACAGATGGGAGTCACTTGTCGACAGACCCCAAGCTTCTAGAACCCAAGTCTACTGGAAAAACCAGTGACTGTCGACAGATATCATCTGTCTGTCGACAAATGCACTAGTTTGTCGACAGCCAGCCCAGGCCTGTCGACAGGTACTGCCCAAAACCAGAACCTGGGTTCTGGATACTTGCACCTGTCGACAGCCACCTCCTGGCTGTCGACCTACACTGTTTGGGCCAGTGTTCCGACATTTCTCCTTGCTCAATCTCTTGCTAATACTTCATGTATTAGTCTAGCAAGCTACCTCCTTCTTTCTCTTGGGTTTTATCTTTAAGTCACTAGAGAGATCATCTAAATTGTCTTCCATATCTTATCTTGGATGATTCTTGAAGTCTCCAAGTACCCAGTTGGCTATGTTTCCCTGTGTTCAACAAACTTGATCCACAATCTTTGATTACATGAGAGTTTGAATATTTTAGTACTACAGTTAGTTATGAATGACTTGTGATGACAATTATTAGGTCCCTAAACCCCACTTGATGAATAGGCCTGTGCAAATAGGGCTGGTCCAGTTCTGAGAGGAGCACCCGAATTCGTTTACAGGCCGTACAGAACGATAAAGGATCCAAGGATGTTTGGCATTGCATCAATACAAGCTCAATTAAGTCATCATGTTATTTATCATGTGTGAATATGTTGTGAACCAGAATACGAGCATTATCATGAATCTTTGACCACGTGTTTGTATTCTCGTACTTCTGTTTCATGTTTATAATCTTATTGCCATATTTATCAATCATATTTGTCATTCCGTATTGATATCAGTAAGGCCTTTTATCTTAGTGTTGAATATCTTAATCCTTTTGATTAAAGGAGTTGAATGCTACTGGGCTAGTTAGCTCACACATCCTACCATTTCAAGTGATCAAGATGGGGGTGATGCATAAGAGAAAGTGTGCTAAGTGGATCATCCGACGTCAAGCAACAAATCATTATACTTTCTTTAGTATTGTACATGTGGAATGTAATGAAATGAAGTTTTTACCTTTCCTGCTCCTCATTTGGACTGTAATGAGGAGTGTTATGTAAAAAATGTTTCCACTATATGGTTAATGAATGAATAAACACTAGTTCTATTTCTTGCGCCCGATTTCTGTCATTTCTAATAAATAACCTTTTATTAAGACGTGACACACAATGATATCATACTTTTTATAGGTTGCAATTTATGATTTTTTCTACAAGATAATGTTTATCAACTCCAAATATGCATTGTGGATATCAATAGAAATCAAAACTCATGGTATATGACAAGTGACCATTGTAACAAGTCAATTATAAACAAGGAACATAAACTTTTTCTGTTCAAAATGTGTAACAAATGATATCAAACCCAAAAACAGGTAAGCAAACCACAATTAGTATTCAAATTAAATATATTTAAATGATACTTAATTTATTTCTTGTTCAAATATATTATTGGAGGATAAATATAGTTGACGATACATCAAATATGTGGATTGTTTTCAATCAAGAAGCAAAAAAAATCATTGCAATGTCAGTAGAAGAGTTGAAAAAGAATAAGGTAAAGTATTTTAATTTATTTAAAACTCTTAGAATATTTTTACAATTTTATTTTCATCTATACAGGAGATAAATATCTTGGAATACATATTGACTATGAAAATTGCATCAATAAACACTACTTGTTGACTGTTATGCTAACAAAAAGGAACTGCAATTTCAATAGATTCAACTTCACTGTGAGTACGTGGAAAACATAGACATCGAAGTTCAAACACAAGAAGATTAATCTTACGAAGATCTTGAAGCACAGAAAGAAGAAAAACTAATCATTAAAAGAAGAAGATTCATCTTGAAGAATGATAAAACAAATTATTTAAATACATTTGTTGAAAAGAGAAGTTTTTTTTTCCTTTAATTTATTTAGATCATACAGTTATAGAGTCATTATGTGACAAAAAATAAAAATTTAAGACAAACTGAATTATGTTCATTTTTTATATTTCATATTTTCCACCAAATATAGTATATTTTCATGATAAAATTCTTTGTTTACTACAAATCATGTTTAAATCATCAATAGAAAGTCATTACAAGATAATTGTAACTTTTTAACATAAATCAAAATTGATAATTTTCATTACTTAAAAAAAACAATAAAATATATAGTTCAATAACCACAAAGAAGAAAAACTAATCATTAAAGGAAGAAGACTCATCTTGAAGAATGATAAAACAAATTATTTAAATACATTTATTGAAAAGATAAGTTTTTTTTCCTTTAATTTATTTAGATCATACAATTATAAAGTCATTACGTGACAAAAAAAAATAGAAATTCAAGACAAACTTATGTTCATTTTTTATATTTCATATTTTCTACCAAATATAGTATATTTTCATGATAAAATTCTTTGTTTACTACAAATCATGTTTAAATCATCAATAGAAAGTCATTACAAGATAATTGTAACTTTTTAACATAAATCAAAATTGATAATTTTCATTACTTAAAAAAAACAATAAAATATATAGTTCAATAACCACACGTGCTTATTTTAACTAGTATTCCAATAAGATGTTAGTTTGCAACACAACCTCTGAGGTATCTATTCAAAAATAAAATACCGTGGCTCATCAGCTCACTTGATATTTGGCATCATGTCGTAAGGTCTCCCATGTAATCCTCTCGGGGCTGCCATGTCTCCTTCAGTATCGGCCATAAACGACTCCTATGTAATCCTACTCCATTACAATAAGCGGTTAGTTTCGCCTTAAAAATACACTCCCAACTAAAGAACAGGGGAAAAGGGAGAAAAAGGAAAAGTTGTCTTTGAGGACAAGACTGAACTGAGAAGCCTAGCTATAAACATGGAGAGAATGGACATTCTTCTATTCAAATGGTATGAAAAGACCATTTTGTAGGAAACCGTGGTCGTTAGAAACACACATGATCACATCTATGTCGAAATCATCGCACCATTATCTTCCTTGCAGCTATCGGTAGCACCATCATAGCTGTCAGCTTTATCATAACAAAGTTATATGGCACCACGATTCTCTTGCTTCAGTTTATAGTCCATACTCAAAACTACAAAACCAAACTCGAGAAAAGTGACTATAAATTACAACCACAAAATACCTCTGTTTATTTCAGTCGTCCGAACAAAATATTCCCAATTTTGGGATCGAGAAGTACGCTGGTTCCAAAACCGAGACTTGGTGAAACAAACAGCACGATAATGCAACAATGGGAAAGGCATATCGAAGACCCAATCGGTTAACCTAGGAATATGTTGAAACCACTAGGCATGACATGATTACAACTTACAACTTACAAGAAGGTCAAATTGGACCCGGCCCAACAAACAAATGTGACGTCTCCTGCCACAACCTATTCACATAATTTATATTCACTTCCCTACAACACTTACAAACTCGTCTCCTTTCAGCTTCATTGTCAAAATTCTTACAAATAATATATTACAACTCAAGTAAATGATGGCTACGAATTACTTTACAAAGGACATACAACAGGGAATGCATACATTCATTCTTAAAAAACCACACTAAGGTCACACGATGCGATCTTGAATCTGATTTCAGAAAGTGGAAGCTGAATATGCCCTAGCAAAGGATATGCATCCTATGTCATTAGAAATTCCAGCTGATGCTGAACTGAAGAATACTCCGGCCTGAATTATATATATGCAAGTGAGTTTCTGTCGTTAGCAGATTGTGGGCGGCCACGTGTTGGAGTAGGTGGCCTCTGAATGTTAAGCTCCTGCATGTGCCCAACAGAAGATGTGCCATGAATTCCAATCCAAAAATGAAAGCAAAATGTGGAAGCATAAATAGCTGTATCAATTAAAACACCATCCTAAAAAGTACAGATTTCGTATTCACTGTGTCATCCAGGAGAGTTAGAGTGGAAACTTTAGGTATAATCAGAATCTGACAGACTCAAGTAACCATGTGTTTTGACTTCATGCACCCAAGGTAATTAATTAACATTGTTGCGACTCCACAACTCATGGATAATGATAGGTGTTGTGACTTCAGAGACAGAATGCAAAATAATTAGGTTTAATTCTTCCTAGGAATAATATAGCAAACAAGATCCAGCCGTTCTAACGAAATCAAACAAAAATGTTCCTGAAGAGCTTTCAATAAACACCCCCATTTCCAGCATTCTCCAGAGCATCATGGCTTTTCAATAAAACATCCTATTTAGTCACCATTTTCTTGTCTATCCAATGTTCAAATGGCCCTTTTCTTCAACCTTGCAACATAACTATTCTTTCACATGTTTCAGGTTCAGTTATCTCTAGCATTATCATACAATAGCATTGCCATATGAAGAATGATTTTATAATCATTCACAATCCTTATGCATTGTATTGAAGAATCCTACGATGCACCCTGTTTTGAAACCCCTATTTTGCCACTGCCACATCATCACTCCCTAGGGTTGCCCCCATGTCAATAGACCCATGGGGCACCTGTCTTTTGGGGGCGACAAATAGGAGTGGCAAAAAAGTGTGGCACCCTAGCATGCCTCTAGCTGATTTAAGCGCAGCGATCCTCATCCTATAACACCAAAATTTATCTAATAAAAGTCACAATGGGAAGAGGAGGATTATTGAATCACTTGGCAGTTGAGAACCAGAAACACTCATCAGTTCAAGGCATGTGGAGAACTTATGTGTAAATGGACCTTGCAAATAACTTGTGACAGGGTCAAGCAAGATCCATCCGGCATTAAAATCCATATTGGACTTGTTCAGAGAAAGTCACTAAAATGGTAGAAGGATGGCTTTTTAGAGTGCTCATTGATGAGCATAAGGTTGCTTTTGCGAACATCGGACTTTGATATCCTATTCGTGAAAGAAACCACCTCTCTCAACCAGTATACTCCACAAAGGATCCTAGAATAAGCTAGTTCACACAAAATTCACACAAAGTTCAACAATCACATATTCACATATTACTCCTTAAGGCAGGAATAGGCGCTCTACAGAGTTCATGATTGTGTAGTCCAAGATGGGGAATGCATTTGGGATTTCAAGGCCTAAGGCTTGAAAGGTACTAGAACTAGGAGTACATGGAGAGATTTATCCACTGCATGTGTGCATTGTTCTTATCTTATTTGAGAAATATTAGCTGCACATCTGTATGGGTAGCAAAATGCTAGTGGCCAATCTGTGATGCTATTGGCCCGCACACATTTATGTCACGTGTCATTTCCTACGTAACCTTTGTCACCTTGTTGGAACACGCGGAAATCTCCATCTTTTTAAATGAAGTTTGTTTTTTGTTTTTTTGTGGTGGTGGGGGGGGGGGGGGGGGGGGGGGGGGGGTATGTGGATATACTTTTATGTGCATGGACGTGCCAATTCATTTATTTTTGAAACTCGCTTGATGCGAGATTTGGTGTGTCCATTTATTGGACAGTTGCGTCTTGATTTAGTGTATTTGTTTCACATGTTTATTTTATCAGGCGATTTGAGTATTGTGTACTAGACCCTTTCTCCACTGGCCAAAGTCGGTGTTAATTTACATCGGATTGAATCTGAACACCTTTGATAATAAAGTCAAGATTTGTATTTTATGACGGGAAGGACAGTGTGATTTTGGGGAACATGTGCTCCTTTTCATATTTTAACATGTTCTTTTTAGACCAAACAGGTATAAACCTGAGAATTTAAGTTTGAACGAATCGTGTGTCGGGGAGAGTTTCCGTATAGACGGAGTTTCCGCATAAAAAACACTCATGAACATTTAAAATGAACATATGGTCGTACCTCGAGCAGAGCCTCCGCACAGGCAGAGTCTCCCCATGGGGGTATGCACAAATGAACATATGATGATCATATGATCGTACCTTGGGTAGAGTCTCCGCATGGGCAGTCTCCCCATGGAGGTACGCACATATGAACATATGAACACTTCATCCTCATAGAGTCTAGCTCGACATGAGGGGAATGAACACATGAATGTTTAAATATTTTATCTCCATAGAGTCCCGCTCAACATGAAAAATATTTAAACACATGAACATATAAATTTTCATCTCCATGGAGTGTATGATTCTGGCTTGATATTCACAATAGTATAGGTGGTTCTTTTCTCTTTTGGTGCGGTAAGATGACGGCTGATGCACCGTGATCTGTCCCTCCTTCATGAGAACATCAAATATTTGCTTGGTATTCTCTTCTAGGAAAGAACGCTAGTGAGAGGGTTGCCATCCTAAATACCATCGCCTAGATAGACTTTGGCCAGAACTTGACCCTTACGTCCTAGGTACAGGGAACTCGGAGGTTACAGGAGTGTGAATAACATTCACTGAATGAGGAATAAAATTGACTGCCTCATTCGGTGGATGTCGATCATGGGGTTGTGGAGGGTTAACCAAAGAGTTACCCAAGTCAATTACCCCTTGCCTGATCAAAGCTTCACGTCATCTTTGAAAGTAGTACAATCTTCAATGACATGGCTTTGTTTGATGATATGGGTAATAGTTGGACAATATGTCTGGCAGAGCAAGGAAGTCCAATAGTCCGGCTCGTAAGTATAGCCGTAAAAATGCTAATGTTTATGTCGAAGGAAGGAGTACAACTTTTCCATCTCGACGAAGCTTGGAGACTCCTTAGATAGCTATCCCACTAACTCTCAACAAGGTTGCATTATTGGTTGCTTCTGCGCCATTTGTGTGTGTATAGGGGTGGTTTGTGGAACATAAGCTTCACAAAGGGAAGAATTCTCATCCTCCTCCACACTTTCTAAAATTTGACGAAGCTCTTACTAGCCTTGTTGTAGCCGCTTGATTTATTTTTTAACTCCCCGGATGACTTCCCACATCGTCCGACGCCTGGGCCTTGGTGGGGAATGAGCCCTGGAATTGTCATGAGGTGGGTCACTTGTGGGACCAACTTCCGAACCATTTAAATTTGAAGTGGATTCAACCGTGTATTACATTGACTGATAGCTCTGGTCGATCCCAAGCATGAGGTTGAGGAGGATCGACTAGACCACCTTGCATGGCAATGAGGCCGCTTTGAATCATCTTTTGAGCCTCATTCTTAAAGATATAACAGTCTTCGATTGTGTGCCTATTAAACCCTAAAAAGTTTACAATGGATATCCACAAAGGGGGTGCCAGAAGCCATTTATATTGATCTAATGGTTACTTAGGTAATATTGGATCCAAGCCCCTTTCAAATTAAGGGATGGAACTTATTGATCAAGTCAACATCAAGTCCTTTAGTGAAGTACAAGTTCAGAAAGAACGATGCTTCGAAGGAAAGGAGTTACAAAACAACTTCGGCAGCACAAGGTCAACAAGACCGAGTTCGAAGAAAATTACAACTCCAAGAAGAACACGTGCAAGAAGAAGCACCAAGTACTTGCAAAGTTCAAAGATCAAACAACACTCCGTCAAGGATCCCCAAGCAAACACGAGGGTCTTTACGGCATCAACACCCCTCGTAAAACACAAGGGTGTATATTTATAGAAGCCGAGGGAGAAACCCCCCATCAGTTAAAGGAGATCCTCTTAACTGATGGGAGCCCTCCCATCGGTTAAGGGAAAGCCCCTTAACCGATGGGACCCTCCCATCGGTTAGGGGAGACCCCCTTAACCGATGGAACCCTCCCATCAGTTAAGGGAGGAGCCTTAACCGATGGGACTCCCCCATCGGTTAAGGAAGAAATCCTTAACCAATGGGACATCCCCATCGGTTACCCCTCTCTCCTCCATCAATGTAAAGGGGCAAAGCCCCTATAAATATGACATGTAGCTCGAAGGCAACAGAGGAACCTTTTTCGGAAATTTGAGAAACAAGGACCCTTTTTCTGAAATTTGAAAAGCTTGTTGGGGAAGACTCTGCTCGTGCTCGGCGTGAAGGTACTCGCCCCGGCAAGTCGAAAGGTCATCCCCCTCCGACCACGAATTCTTGTAAACCCTCTCCATGTCGAGTTAGTCTGTATAGGAGATTTTAAAATTCAAATATATGTTCATATCTCTACATCGAGTTAGTATCTGTGGAGATAAAATTAAAATAATGGTGCTCATGTGCTCCATTGTTTAAATATTTTCCATATCGAGTTAGTCTCCATGAATATAAAATATTTAAACATGTTCATGTGCTCCGATGTTTAGATATCTTCCATGTTGAGTTAGTTTCCACGGGCATAAGATATCTAAATATCAAATGTTCTTGTGTTCTAAATGTTTTCATATCAAGTTAGTCTCCATGGGTATAAACATTTAAACACATCTATGTTACGAGACTCTGTAAGGGTAAATCTTTGTGCTCATATGCGTATGTCTTTTAAAGGAGACTACCCAAGCAGAGGTTCTACCTTAAAGCATACTCATATGTTCACAAAATATGTGTTCATATGTGCATATTTTATGAGGAGACTATGTCTATACGGAAACTCTACCCCAAAATAAATACGGCAATATGTTCATCAAATATATGTTCGTGTGTTTGTGCAGAAATTCTGCCCATGCGGAAGCTCTGCTCAAATACACAATATATTCGAACATCAAATAATTCTCTGGGTTCATACCCATTATTGTTGGAATGCGGCGAATCACTTGCTAAAGCACCAACAAACAACAAAAGAAAGACAATTAGCAAAAGAAAGAAGCAAATGAAATTCAAGTCTCAAAAGAAGGGAGGGAGATCAAATCCACTCCTCCTCACCCAGTGAAGATTTTCTTCCTTCCATCTCAGGATCTGGGGGTCGAACAAAGCACGACTGCTCGGCATAAAATCCTTGAGATGAGGATGGAAGATCAGCCGGATATGAATTAAAGCCCCCTGCATCTGCTAATAAAGCGGATGTCTCAAGATTATACTCCGTCTGTGGGAGATCTTTATTATCCCCAATAGTGTCCCCCACTTGAAAAGCAGAATGAGCCTGCAACTCAGGAAATGGGCTTCTCGTATTCTTCAAGAATGGAAAAGAAGAGTCAGTCTCAGGTACAAAATATGGGCTAGTTTCTCCTCCCGAGAAAAGCATATTAACAAAATCCGAGCTACCTGAGCAAAAAAATTCGACATGATTCACAAATGAAAAGAGAGAGGAAAGGGAAATCAAATGAGCTACATATTGGTTCAGAAGGAAACTACCTTCGGGAATTGGTTCCCCGACAGGGTATTCTCCTATTGCCATCGGGACATATGCCTCAACAGAAGTAGGAGGTATTATCACCCTCTATTACCGCCGTCCTAAAAAAGGAACTATGAGGTGGCAATTCATCAGTCTTATCAAACGGCTGAGTGTCCCGATCATCTTCGGCCTCAGGCAAAAAGACTTAAGTCGCTCGCGAAGAAGTTTCACACTCTCTGCCATGAAAAGGCGGAGAATCTCCAGACAAAGGATTATAATCATCTGGAGCGGCTGAGTCATTGGCACCTATATCTGTCTCGTCATCTGAGGCAGAAGAGCCTAAAAAGATGGAAAGAGAAATGATGAAAATAAAAAATATATATATGAATAATGAGAGAAGAAAAGAAAAAAGGGAGAAAAGAAATTACTACAGGATGGGGCGGAGTCTATATTTCCACCTGTACAGGTCCTTCCATGCCTTGAAGAGGATGGGACATCCAAATGGGAATTGCCACCCCCGTCATTAGCAGCCTCGGGAAGAGGGATAGCTGAAAATCCAAAATAGATATGTGAAAAAGAAGTCAAGAAAAGAACAAAGAAAACAGAAGCAAAAAAAAAAAAAAAACCAGGCTCGGTGATACCTGTTGGCCTGGGTGAAAAGGAAGGCGCCACCACCATTTGATCGAAATGGACCTTGCAAATCTTGCTTGCCTTCTCCACTGCATCCCAAATATCTTGCAATGTGGATGCATTTTCAATGAGGCAGACACTCTAATGGCCCTACACAGCCAATGGCATTGATTAAATACTTCTCCCAATGTTCCCAAGCCTCGTTGCTGAAGTTTTCTAAAGGCACCTTTGTTGACAAAAGGACATCAGGAGCATAGCCACAGTCAGATAAAAAATAGCTCCACCAGCAATAAGGTGAGGAGTCGTCGTCAATGGCTGGAGCCTGCCCTGAAGAAATTTGCAAAGGTTCCAAAGGCAACATTGCCCCATAATAATAGAACCGGTCAGTTGTGGGGCGGGTATGCTTTGCCTTCTTAGAATTATAAAATTTTAAATATGAACTCGCCAAGCTGGAAAAATGGCGACAAAGGAAGGAATCCTCAATAAAGATTGGCGCCAAATTTCTTTTCTTAAGGCGAGATTCTTCGACCTCTCTCAGCCTCTGAGGAGATTGCCGAAAAATATTGTTATGCTTAAACCACCATCGGACATAGTAAATATCAAGCTGTCCCACAGCATCAGGGGTAGGAAGAATGCAAGCAGGTCCTGCTTCCTCCCTGCGGAAATAGTTCCACCAACTAGCAGCAACCAAATGGATGTCATGATCACGATAAACGTGAGCCTCCAGTGGGAAATCTGTATTTGGCGGAATTAATTGGTCATAGACAAAATTTCTGGCAAACCAAGAGGGATAATATGGCTCCAAAATAAGCCTCTTCCCTTTTCATAATAGAATACCAATATACTCTGCCGAATACAGTACAACCAGTCTATATAGAGAGATTGGTCAGATCCGCCATAACGGGGTAAATGATATATTATGACGTTGTACGGCCTAGAACCCTGAGAGACACAAGCAAATTGCAGAAGTCTACGCTCCCCAGCCGGAAGAAAAGACTAGGCTCGGCGAGCACCAATGAGTTGATCAAGTGAATCTCCATAGGGCCGATTCCTGAATGATAAAATCAGAGGAGGCATCGGACTGGCAAATCAACACTCTGACATAAGCTAGGCAGCAGAAGACCTGCCCAAGCACTCAAATGATGGGTAGCCATCTGCATCTTCCAATCTCGGGGTGAGGGATGAGAAGTAAAGGATCCCAGACCATGAAATATGTTAGCCAAAGCTGCTGGGGCAATAGCAAGTTTGTAACCCTCAGCTAAAAGGCAGGCAGGATATATTAATCCTGGCCTTATTAACTCCTCACCATGGGGAACCGCAAAAGCAGCAAGCCAATACACCAGATATGCGGCAAGATACGTGCGATCTGGTAAATTGCGGGGGTTCCACCCTTTGTTTTCTGGAGCATACAAATAGCGCCCACGTCGTCGACTCTTCGACTTCAGCTGTTGGTATTGCTCCAGGGGAACACCCTCTACTGCAAAGCTCCCGAAGAAACAAAATGGTTCGTTATAGAAAAAGCAGAGCCAAGCATTTTGACTCACCCTCATGCTGCTAGAAGAGCATGAGCGGTCGTCTCTCCCTCCAGTACGGGCTAAATCTCGCCACACCTTCATCAAATACCGAAGGCTATAAGGAAGAATATACTGCCCCGAGCCAGTGCTCCTATGACAGTGCAAGTCATTAAGAGTGACCTCATAAGGAAGTCCAGATATTGGCAAGCCGGAAATCCTGTGAAAGCTCCATAGATCAATAGAGGTTTAACCTTCGGCTGTCCCAAAAGTGTTCCAGCGAACATTAAACCGTTTCGTAAATGCCTAGAGCAACCCTGTATGGCAGAGATAATCATATAAGGTAGCAGACACAACATCTCGAATTCCGGACAAATTCAGGTGTTCGCCATAATGGTGCAAAACACCCATCAACCACTCAGTGGCCCCAGTGTGAAAAACATGAGAAGGTAACACCGACCATTTGCCGTACCAGCTCGGTGTGGTGCCATCAACAATCTTGTCAAGAAGGCAACATTTATCATATCTACCAATAGCATACCGGGAATCACAAGGCAATAATAATAAGCCGTTGGTCTGTGCCAGAGCCTTATGATGATCATTTAAATCCCAGGTCACATGGGTAATACTGCGCGACGCATATAACAATCAAGCCCTCGGTTGAAAAAACCCAGTTCAGTGGCAGGAGGAAGTCGGTTCTGAGAGGCAAAGCCCAGAGGAAAATTAGGAAAAGAAAACGTGCAAGTCCCGAGAAAACTATCCCGAGATTCCAGGATAGCCGCCTCTAAATAGCAGCGCTCTGCTGTTATGCAAGAAACGCCGGTAGCCATGTGGGCCGAAATAGATCCATGGACAAAAGGGAATAAGTGCTTATCCAACGGAAAATGTTGGGGATAATTCGGCTCACGTTGGTATGAATAAACCCCCTTCCACCCATGGAAGGCAGGATCGGAATCGGGATCGACCAAGCTCGATCCGATCCTGGATCGGATCGGATCGCAAGATCCCATGGATCCAAGGGAAGTCTGACCGATCCTGGATCGGCCAGTTTATAAAATGGTTTTTTTGGGGAAAAATTCAGGAAAAAACAGAAAAAAAAAAAAACAGCAAAAATGAGGGAAAATCTGATAAATTGAAAGAACTAATATTTGCATAAAAAACCAATCATACATGCATTCATAATATATGAAACATAAGATTTTGTGTATTATTACTACTATAATAATACAAGAAAAGTATAAAATATTAAAGACTTAGTGTATTATTGATCTGAATACCATTTAAGTAAATGTTAAAATTTGTAGTTTCATTTATTTAAGATATTACATGTAAATAAAGAAATATCCCCCATTTGAATCCAATAAAAATATCAAAAAAATCACATCTCTTACTAATAAAAAGTCAACTCTCTCATCCAAGAAGAAAATCGCAATTTTTGTGATTTTATCAAAGTAGCAAATTTCTAATCTCTCATAATTTGACATATTTAAAATTTTATAATTCAAATAAGTCTAATAAAATACTAAAAATCTAAAGTCCAACAAAAAAAAAATCAAACGTGCATATGACTTCTCCAAGAAGCCGCTCTCCTACTGACAGCACTAAGCCTACTTGAGACCTCTTAGGATTTGGTCAAACTAAGCTATCATCACCCAAACTCAGGAGTGTCATGAGTTGGGTGATGGTAGCTCAATTTGACCAAATTCTGAGAGGTTTGGATGATGATAACTTAAGTTTGACCAAATCTTGAGAGGTCTCAAGCAGACTAAGTGCTGTCAGTAGGAGAGTGGCTCCATTGGAGAAGTCACATGCACGTTTGACTTTTTTTACCGGACTTTGAATTTTTAGTGTTCCATGTGGTTTATTTGAATTATCAAATTTTTAGATAACTAAATTACGAGAGATTAGAAAGTTAACATTTCGCTAAAATCACCAAAATCGCGATTTTCTTCTTCGATGGGAGAGTTGACTTTTTATTGGTAAGAGATATGATTTTTTTGATATTTTTATTAGATTCAAATGGGAGGTACTTCCTTATTTACATGTAATATCTTAAGTAAATGAAACTACAAATACTAACATTTACTTAAATGATATTTAGGTAAATAAGGGGATCCTGACAACCCTGCCTGAAGAGGATCCTGAAGGTAGCCTGTGGGAATCGACCTGGATCAGTCTGGAATCGGTCGATCCTTGCTTGATCCAGTCGATCCAACTCGATTCTGGCCGATCCAGCTAGAAGTTTGCCGATTCAGGGACTTCCCCCCCCCCCATAATCGGATCCATAGCCCTCGATCCGATCCAGGATCGACCGATTCTGGGTCGATCCTGGCGATTTTGCCTTCCATGCTTCCACCCCTTGATAAGGGAAGTGTCGACTTCACCATCCTCTGAAGATTCTTCAACAGATCCGTTGGCGATAATGTTGTGACCATGGTCCAGCAAATGCAAATTATCCCTCATTACACGAGGTAGCCCAGGCAGTTGACAAAATAATGTCGTCACGGGTACTTTGAGTTTGAGCGTGTAGTCGTCACGGCACAGAAATTCATTCCCACGAGACATGGTGAATGCCTGGAAAAGGGGAAAATATAAGAATGAAAAGAAAAAGAAGTCAGAAGGCAGCAAAACTCAGCCAAATGACGAAAACAGGCCGTCAGCTGAAGGGTTTCTTTCAGAATGAAATATGAGGTCTACTCTCACAAGATCTACACGGGCCACACGCCGTCATTCGCAAAATTTCAGCCTGTATCCCGTGGGGGGCATTTGTTGAACCCTAAAAAGTTTACAATGGATATCCACAAAGGGGGTGCCATAAGCCATTTATATTGATCCAATGGTTACTTAGGTAATGTCATAGTCACTTAAGTAATATTGGATCCAAGTCCCTTCCAAATTAAGGGAGGGAACTTATTGATGAAGTCAACATCAACTCCTTCACTGAAGTACAAGTTCGGGAAGAATGATGCTCCGAAGAAAAGGAATTACAAAACAACTTCGGCAACACAAGGTCAACAAGACCGAGTTCGAAGAAAATTACAACTCTAAGAAGAACACGTGCAAGAAGAAGCACCAAGCACTTGCAAAGTTCAAAGATCGAACAACACTCCGTCAAGGATCTCGAAGCAAACACGAGGGTCTTCACGGCATCAACACCCCTCATAAAACACGAGGGTGTATATTTATAGAAGCCGAGGGAGAAACCCCCCGCCCCCCATGTAAACCTCTAACCGAAGGGATTTCCCATCGGTTAAGGGAAAGTCCCTTAACCGATGGAACCCTCCTAACCGATGGAGGGTTCCATCGGTTAAGGGGTCTCCCCTAACCGATGGGACCTCCCCATCGGTTACCCTCTCTCCTCCATCAATGTAAAAGGGCAAAGCCCCTATAAATATGACATGTAGCCCAATGGCAACAGAGGAACCTTTTTCGGAAATTTGAGAAAGGAGGACCCTTTTTTCTGAAATTTGAAAAACTTGTTGGGGAAGACTCCGCTCGTGCTCGGCGTGAAGGTACTCGCCCCCGGCAAGTCGAAAGGTCGTCCCCCTCCGACCACGAATTCTTGTAAACCCCCTCCATGTCGAGTTAGTCTCTGTGGAGATAAAATTAAAATAATGGTGCTCATATGCTCCGTTGTTTAAATATTTTCCATGTCGAGTTAGTCTCCATGGATATAAAATATTTAAACATGTTCATGTGCTCCGATGTTTAGATATCTCCCATGTTGAGTTAGTCTCCATGGGCATAAGATATCTAAATATCAAATGTTCTTGTGTTCTAAATGTTTTTATGTCGAGTTAGTCTCCATGGGAATAAACATTTAAACACATCTATGTTATTTCCCTCATGTTGAGCGAGACTCCGTGACGGTAAATCTTTGTGCTCATATGCGTATGTCTTTTAAAAGAGACTACCCAAGCGGAGGTTCTGTCTTAAAGCATACTCATATGTTCACAAAATATGCGTTCATATGTGCGTATTTTATGGGGAGACTCTGTCCATATGGAGACTCTGCCCCAAAATAAATACGGCAATATGTTCATCAAATATATGTTCGTGTGTGTTTGTGCAGAAATTCTGCCCATGCGGAAGCTCTGCTCAAATACACAACATATTCGAACATCAAATAATTCCCTGGGTTCATACCCTACTTCTTCAAAATGCATGATAAACTCACAAATGGAGTCCATGCTCTTTTCAAAAAATCTATTTTTCGTCCGTTAAAACCTAAAACACCGTATTACTGTTTTCTAGAAAAATGTAAACATTGGTTTTACTATCAATGGTGTTCGGGTTAAAATTGACGTAAATCAACATCAAAGATTTTAATCCGATGTAAATTAACATCGATTCCGGTCGATAGAGAAGTGGTCCAATACACGCAACCCTAATCGCCTGATAAAATAAAATCACAGAACAAATAAGTTTAAAACAAAATTGGCGCACTTGTCCATTCTTTGGACATAAAACTTCTCTCTGCATCACGTGGATTTCAAATTTTGTCTATTCGACAGGCTGGCACGTCCCGCAAAAGAAATAAAAATTAATCAATCGAAACCTAATCAAATGTTTCCACCTATATTTTTCCGCGTCCGACAGTGCCCTAAAACACGATGGTGTGGGCAACAATTAGACTCATTGATCTTGCTAACGTCCACCGGTTTCTTTGGTTCCGACAGTACTATTAATTTGTTGTTCAAGCAGAGATCAAAAAGCTTTTTGGTATGCTCCTTCTTGAAAGAGTAGGAAGCCTTCATGCGGTCTGCCAATGTCGGCATTGGCGCTTTCAATTCTGACATTTTCTTTGGAGTGACTAATATTGTCACTCCTTTTTCTTCATTGGCAGGCGAGAAATCAACGATGCTGACTTATTTCCCAATTGTATTGCGCTATCTGGGGAACTTGTTTTGTAAGATGTATGAGTCATATTATCGGCTAAAAACATCTCAATTTTTGTCACGACGGAATTTAGTTTTAATATTTTCCCCCAAGAGTTTCTCACTAATTACTGTCGCCAAACCTCTACGGTAAATGGTGATTGCATCTTCTTAAGCAGGAAAGTTGTCGCATTTCATGCTAAACTCTCTCCACCTTTTGATGAAGTCGAGTGTCCATTCCCCCTTCTTTTTCTTGAGAGCCGGCAAGGGATACTTTTCTTTCAACCCAATCAACAACCGAATTAAGCTTCAATTTTGAATATCATTGAAACGCAACACCTGTCAAGGTAGTTGCAAAATATCGAAGGAGATAGGACTCATCAAGGGCAAGATCACCCATGGCAGTTATATACTATGCCAGATGCTCCTAAGGTGACCCATGTCCATCAAACTTTTATACTTCAGGACTTCAGGGTATTCAGGTGGTAATTTCTTGTATTGATGGTGTATAGTGTACGGCACACTATATAAGTCCATAATGTGAATTCCTTCACCTCGTTGAGCAAACTTGTCTTCAATAATCTTTTCTAGGGTTTTGCAAGGTAGATTGAATCAACTCGATTCAGCCAAATCGGATCGAATCAGGGCGAGCCCGAGTCGGCCGCGGACCGATCGAATCGAGCAGATCGGGTTTGATTCGATCCGACCTGATTCGCTTCGCCGGATCCGCCACGGTCGACACCCTTAAGGGTCGACCAACACCCTGCAAATCGGGACCGTGCAGTCCTGATTCGTAGGGTTTTACGCTGGAATCCCTTGTTTCTCCCATTTTTCCCCATTTTCCCACAAGGAAACCCCAGATCTACACTCCAAGAGAACTAAGGAAGCTTCCTACATGGATTTGATGGTACTTGGAGGCTTTCTTAGGCTGTTTTCATCATCTCTTCACCCATTTCACTATTTTGAAGGTAACCCACCATGTATGTTTCATGTTTTGATTTTTTTGTTGAGGAAATATAGTCATGGGAAATGATGTTGCAAGTGATTAGTGTTCACTTGCAACCATTTCTCCCTTGAATCTACAATTGTTTCACATAGATTTGATCATTTTCTTCAAATTTTGAATTTATGAAATTAATTTAAAAAACAAAACAAAAATTGCAACATATGTGCATTTCATAGCAATGCAACTTACAACATCTAACGTGTTGTTAGAAATTGTTTGTATGTGAAACCAACATAAAAAAAAAAAAAATTTTGTCCGAAATGTAATGACTATTTATTTTACGTAGATGGCACCGAAGGGCAATAGTGAGGATATTGGGTGGCAGCATGGGACCACATTGGGTAGTAGATACAATTACAAGTGCAACTACAACGGCCATACGGGACAAAAAGATGGCGTCTCTCGCCTAAAGAAGCAACCTTGCAAGTGGGTGGCTAGCAGGGTACCATGATGTGCAAGGTTGCAAGTCGGTGCCTGCTGAAGTGAAGCGGCTCATGGTTGAACACTTGAAGGGTGTTCGGGCCGAGATTGTAAGAAAGAGGGCAAACAAGGAGATGCAGGAGATAATCATCTCAGGAAAGCAGCGAGATGAAGACGATGATGATGAGCCAGAAATTTATGCAGAGCATGTGCCTGATCAATTTTTTAGGCGGACCAGAGAACAAACCAGGGTTGAGTCATAGGAAGCTGAGCAGAGAGAGAGTTTTGAGGTTGGCAGTGGTAGTGGTGGCAGTGGGTCCATGGTTGGGGGCGAGGCGCAGTCCTGTCAATTTTCCAATGTGGGGGATTACTTCACTCATATTCCAACAGAAGTCCCAGTCCCAGACCAACAACAAAGGCAGAGGAAGAGATCCACAGGTGTAACCTTAGAGGAGGTGGATCCTAATATATATTCTCGAGAGCATGGCAAGCAAACCAGAATTGAGGATGCATACAACTAGCAAGGGTCTAGATATAAAGTGGGTAGTGCAGTGGCAAAATGGTGGTATCATTCAGGCATTTCATTCAATACAGCTACTAACCCATATTACAAAACCATGAAAGAGGAGGGAGAATATGGAGATCTGGGACAACCACATTCTTCTCAATTTCGGGCCAAAGTAGACGATGAAGTAGATCTTCTTGGCGACGTACGAATGGAACGTGCCATGCCTTCTAGAGGTGAGACAGTAGTTATCATTTGTTAAACGTATTCATTCAATATTTTGTGTTTGTCCTTACTTTAATTTGTGATGTTATGGACTATTACAGGTGACGCAAACCTTGATGATGATGTGGACTTTCAAAGATTGATGCTAAGCCCTGCAGCCTGCTCACAGTCTATGAGAGAAGCACCTGTAATTGCTTCCTCACAACCAAGAAGGAAGGGGTCACATACGCAATCTGCTACTCCATACCAAGCTGCGAAAGGAAAGGCGATGGCGACATCCCAACCTGTAAAGGGGAAGGACAAAGATCAAGTATGTGGCCCAGCCAAAAGCATTGTCATACGAGAGCCACCTGCCCCAGCACAAATGAAGAAGAGTTGGTTCTCCCGGGGATCCAAGAAAGGGAAAAAAATGGCTGTCCCTATTGAAGATCCACTTGATCTTGCAAATTTAAAAACCTTGGATCCAAATGCAGAATAAATATCTTCCGAGGATTCGCCCCGATTACCCAACAGCCGCTCCCATGACTCCATGACTAGTGGTTCACCGAGTGGGTTTGTAGGGGGAGGTGATGGAGATGGGGGAGGGGACGGCAGTAGAGTGGACAGGGAGGGGGCAGCGGTGGTGGGATGGTATTCACAGCGGAGCAGCGCTATGGTGACCATTGCACCCAAGATGGTGATTATGGCGCCCCATTGCAGTACAATAGAAGGCGGAAGTTTGTGAAAGGTGGTCGTGCAGAAGGTTCAGCAGTGGACAGTGATAGCTATAACACTATGATATCTGATTTTGAGAGAATGAGCACACATGAGTCTGTGGGATCGTATGGGGGCCATAGTTATCAGGCAGAGTCATCCGACACAGGCTACTCCAGTGGCTATAGTGGCTACGCCACCACAGGCTACCCTACACCATATTTTTATCCACCTCCATCTGTTCATGTTCATGTTCCTGTTCAGATTTATGCTCCTTTAAAGGATGTACAAATGGCGGGTCTGAGGGTAGTCTGTCCTGGCTGCGAAATGTGGGACCACTATGTGAGGGAGTTTCGGACCAGATACAACACCATGATGTCTTGGAATGAGTTTCGTACCTTTGTGTCACAAACCAAAAGTTATCTTATTGGGGAGCTACCCTCAAAGTTAGATGAGTCTGTCTACCCCTGTGGGGTACATATGATCCATATCAGCAGGGATATTGGGGGTACTAGACTCATTGTATTTTGTATTTGGATTTGAGTTTGATGTTTATACGAGTCACATTGTATTTTCTATTTAGAATTGAGTTTCATGTTTCATGTTTGTACTTTGTACTCAATTTCTAATAAAATTGATTGAAAATGGATGTTTGTGTAGCATTACATGACATAAATATCATCAGTTATATATGAAATTCTTCACAGGAGGCTTCAAACAGAGAATCGGCCAAAAAAACATCAAATCCATGCGAATCTGGCCACACCTGGGGCAGAACCATGGGTTCCTGGCTGGATCCACCCGAATCGGCCCAATTCGCGCCGAAACGGATCGAATCAGTGCGAATCTAATACACCCCGAATCGGCGCTCCAGCAAACCATGATCTTTTCAATTATATGCCTTTGGGCGATCAGATCAGACATAATTTCTACTTGATGAGACATGATGTGGGATGGATTAACTATCACTGGACCTGCAATACCAGAAAGAGGGCCACTTGTGGAAGCCATCGGACGATTTGTCGGGACAGAACCCATCCGGATGTTGGTTTTGTTGTTGATTTTGAGTAGAGACTGGCTCCACAGGCACAGATTGTCGAAGGCTTATGATAGCCAATCGTTTCATTTCATACAGAAGACTGGCCATTTCTAAGTGTCATTGCTGCATGACTTGATATTTATCATCATCTGACAAGCAATCTGCCCTCGTAGGCAGATTGATGACGGGCTCAGCAGTTGACGTAGGAGGGTTGCCCTCCCCATCTTGAGCAATTTCTTCTTCCGGTGGCTCGAAGAAGGGAATTTGAATTCCTTTATAGTGTTGCTCTGGTCTAACATTTGGGAGTCCGCCATGAGGTGGAGCTTGACTAGACGTCCCTACTTGTCTGCTTGAGGATGCCTGACGGTTCCTTCTAGTGAATTGTCTAGTGTTGCGATAAGTAGTCTCAATAGGAATATTTGGATTGGCTTCCGTAGTTTGCTCAGTTTGTTCGTCAATCCTTTTCAGAGGCATAACACGAGAAGATCTTGAGCTTGGGTTTCTCTCCCATTGACCAGGCGACTCACCGTCTTTTTGATGAGGGGACTTTGGGAGTTACCTCCAGCCTATCAAAGACTGAGATTCACTTTAAACGGTCAAAGACCGATACAGATTTGGATTTCCAAATAGAGTTTAGCTCCATCACCCGAATAGGCTCCGAGTCTTGAGGAGTATAATTTGATTTTTTATATACCCTTTATTCTTTTTGTCCTTCGGGGTGTTTGATTTCAACAAGCTAAGGGTGCATTTGGCGCCACTCTTCCTTTTGACCATCCCAGATGCGGTTGCTTGAGCTTTCTTAATCTTTTGGGCCTCCTTTTTGGGGACCCAAACTTGCTTAACCTTGGTAGGCTGCCGTATCTTTGGCTTGATTCTAGCTCCCACCTTGGAGTCTTCTTGTTTTCCTCGAAACCACCGTAAGAGTGAAAAGCGGTTCGAGGTTGAAATTGTAGGAACGAGAGATGACAAGCTGGCCTCCATTGAGTCGCACCTGCAGGCTTCTGACTATCACTGACTTGCCTGATCTGGAATTAACGGCAGATGACTTCTTGACTTTGTAATTTTTAGATTGCCCCCGTTGTGAGGGGACAACAGCTTCTATAGAGATTACTCGAATAGAGTAATCCCGAATTTGAACTGGGTGGAGTCTACCCCCTTTAGCAGCAGCACTTTTTGAGGGGGTTTTGATGCCCCCAGTGACAGCATCAGAATGAGCTTTGACATACCCGATCTTCCTGCCGACCTTCTTTGTTGATTTGTCGACAGGCGGATCTCGAGCAGCATTGTCTTGGACTGTCGAGATTATCCCCAAGAAGAAAGGGGACCCGACAATAGCTGGAAAATCTCTGAACAAGATTGGAGTCGCCAAGTAGCCGAACCTGGCATGGTTATTGACGATGAGAGGTCCATATGTGACTGATGTCATCTTCTTTGTTGTCCTTACAATATTGAACTTTAAGACTCCGATCACCGTGAAACTTCTCCTACGAAGCAAACACAGTAGACAGAACCTTTGTTAGAAAGGTATTCAAATCTCAAGTTTACTATGAAAAGGATAGAAAAGGTCCCAACAGGCATGCCAATTGTTGGAACATACGGAAATCTCCATCTTTTTAAATGATTTTTTTTTTGGGAAGGGGTATGTGGATATACTTTTATGTGCGTGGGCGTGCCAATTCATTTAATGTTGGAACTTGCTTGATGCGAGAATTGGTGTGTCCATTTATTAGACGGTTGCGCCTTGATTTAGTGTATTTGTTTTGCATGTTTATTTTATCAGACGATTTAGGTATCGTGTATTGGACCCTTTCTCCCCCGACCGAAGTCGGGGTTAATTTACATCAGATTGAATTCGAACACTTTTGATAATAAAGTCGAGATTTGTATTTTATGACGGCAAGGACAGTGTGATTTTGGGGAACATGTGCTCCTTTTCATATTTTAACATGTTCTTTTTAAACCAAACAGCTATAAACCCGAGAATTTAATGTTTGAACGAATCGTGTATCAGGTAGAGTTTCCGCATAAAAAACACACATGAACATTTAAAATGAACATATGGTCGTACCTCGGGCAGAGCCTCTGCACAGGCAGAGTCTCCCTATGGGGATACGCACATATGAACATACGATGATCATATGATCGTACCTCCAGTAGAGTCTCTGCATGGGCAGAGTCTCCCCATAGAGGTACCCACATATGAACATACGAACACTTAATCCTCATAGAGTCTAGCTCGACATGAGGGGAACGACCATGTGAATGTTTAAATATTTTATCTCCATAAAGTCCCGCTCAACATGAAAAATATTTAAACACGCAAAGACATGAACATATAAAGGTTCATCTCCATGGAGTCCCGCGCAACATAGAGATGCTTAAAACATATGAACACATTAACATACAACATTTTCATCTCCATGGAGTCCCGCTCAACATGGAGATGTTTAAAACATATGAAATTAGATTTCATCGCCATGGAGTCCCGTTCTACATGGGGGGTATACAAGGTGGTTTCACATTTGAGGCCTACCTTGGTTTGCCAAGCACGAACACTTCACGTCGAGCACAAACACTTTATGTCGAGCGATTAACCATCGACTCTTCGACCATCCCCCCATCTTCCGTTGTTCAGAGGGGGTATTTATAGAGTTTTGAGAGAGTGTGAGGAGAGGGATCTACCCAGATGGGCATCGGATGGGGTATCCATCCGGGTAGGGCTCCCTACTCGAATGGTTGCCCATCCGAGTAGTGGTTCTCCCCTACTTGGATGGACATCCATCCGAGTAGGGGAACTCGGATGGACCATCCATCCAGTTAGGAATCCCCTACCCGGAGGACTCCCTCCTTGGCTCTTCTATAAATATAGCCCCCCCCCGAGCATTTCGCCGGGGGTTGTTGCTCTTCACAGTCCTTGTGACGAGAGGACTTGGGCTTCATTGCTTGGCGTCCTTCTGACGAAGACGAAGAGTTGTATTGGTGTTGTCTTGCAAGTACTTGGTGCTTCCTCTTGCAAGCGAAGTAGGGGTTGTATTCTTCTTCGAAGTTCGAAGTATTGGTCTTGTTGACCATACCCTCGAAGAATTTGTAATCTTCTCCGAAGCATTGTTCTTATTAAACTTGTACTCCGTCGAAGAATTTGACGCAAGCCTTCGTAATAAGCCCTTCTTTTGACTTAACAAAAGATCAAGATCCAATATTACATAAGTAAACATCGGATCAATATGAATATTTTCCAACATTCCTATAAAAATGCCCATTGTAAATTTTTTTGGGGGGTCCAACACACCCTTAAGCAGTTATTCGTCACCCAAAGCTACCCATCCAGGATGCTATTGGCCTGCAAGTATTTATGTCAAGTGTCATTTCCTATATAATTTATTTGTCACCCCAGTTGACAAATAACTAATTAAAGGTGATAAATAGTTTCAGCCCTATTGTCACTTTAAAAACTATTTGTGACCCTTAGTGGCTAAGGGTAAGTGGGTAACAAATAGCTGATTAAGGTTGACAACCATCTTTTGTCTTGGGAATAGGTCTATATGAAGTAGGGCTGCCAACAGATCTCCGATTTCCATTTAGCCGACCCGTTTCCGCATTTTTTATAGGATGCGGAACTCCGAAAAGAACTTCCCGATAGCCTAGCGGAAGCGGAAATAGATATCCAAATTCTTATAGGATGCGGAAGTGGAAACACCCAATTCCGCATCCGCCTTTATGTTTCCAATTTTGATAACTTTTAATATATATTATGTAATATTTTTATAAAAAAAAGCTCATCAACCTCGAAGTTTTAGCTCTTAAATTTTTAACTCACCGTCCCTCACCTCCAATCTATATGCAAATGTCATCTATCCTTGTCCCAATTATTAGCTAGTAGTCATTCTCTCATTCCATCATATTTTTGTAGGGTTTTTTTTTTACAATCTTCATACCTACATATGTTGACTATCTATTTCTCAACCATTATATAAAACTACATGATATTACTATACTAATTTGATCATGTCATACTTCATTTAGTAAATGCCATTATAATGTACGTGATGGAGAAGATATGGTTCGGGTGTTCACTATTTGATTCAAACCGAAAAATTAAATTGAACTGATCGGTTCGGTTTGATTTGGTTTGAAAAAAAAAAATCCAGTTTGGTTCCAAACCAAACCGAAAAAGAAAAATCAATTTGGCTTGGTTTGGTTTGGTTTCCAAACTTCGTAAACCGAACCAAACTGATTAAACCAAATTACAATAATAGGCCTTTAATTTATGTATATATATCAAGTTTGTTGAATATATATACGTAAAAATATGTATTATGGAAGGTAATATGCTCATTAGTATTTAATATTTTATTTCAGATTTGATTTGATAGTGATTTATTAGAGAAAGATGTGGTTAAAACTTATTTGAGACTAATGGACTCTAAAAGCCCATTTATTCTTAGGTTAAATCAAACCAAATCGAACCAAACCAAATTATTTCGATTTGGTTTTAGCAGACTTTGGCTTGGTTTGGTTCGGTTCAGTTTGGGTTGGCTCTAGATTTGGTTTGGTTTGGTTTCTTAAAAGTCTTCTCTAAGCCAAACCAAACCATAAACACACCTAGATATGGTAGAAGAGATCAAGAGACTATTAAATTTACATTTGAAACTATTCATAAATTTAATAATCAATGCACTTATAAATTTATAAATTTATTCTAATTATATAAATGCCGTTGCATCCGAAGTTTCCGTTTTGTTTCCGTTTCCGTTTTTCCGACTCAAAGCGGAAATGGATGCGGAAGCAGAAACATCTTTTTCCGTTTCCGACTCCAAAATTTCTTATAGGAAGCAGAAGCGAAAACACTCATTTCTAATTCCGACTCCGCCGTTGGCAGCCCTAATATTGAGAAAGGGACTCGCTTCCTCCTTTCTAGGCATGTTTCCTCCTTTACCGGTCGTGGGGGAGCTAGCGCCATCCAGGGGTCCTCTGGGCATCTCTCATTTTTCGACCATGGAGACGAGCCATAAGGGAGTGGGGGAACTAGCGTTGCACGAGCTGGTTGCTCATCAAAGCTGATGAGGGGCATACACCATCTCCCCGCATAAGTCTCATCACGAGGAGAGAGTGGTAGGGCCCGCACATGCCGTGCAAGACGAGAAGTAAGCATTTTTCATCTTATTTATTTCCTTAAGAAAAAAAGAGCCATAATAGTCTAATCGTTGTCATCCATGTTGCTCAAGTTTAGTTTTATTCGATTGCATACCACATGTTTTTGGTTTTTATTCATTTTAGCTTTTATCTTTTAACATTATCCTGAGATAAGCCATCGTGGCAGAACTCTTTTCTACTTGGCTACCAAATATTGAAGGGGAAAGAATTGCCTCCCGTATAATACATCTTCCCGTTCCCAAATGGATGGTGATTGCAATCACTTGGAGTCAGGTTAAGAGTATAAAAATATATTCTTAAGGTTTCAAATCTTGCTAGTTTGCAGTGTGCAATCATGTGCACTTCGTTGCATGAATGGAAACAAATGAAGCAAATTCTTTTGGTGTTTTTACCTGCATCCATGTATCACCAGAAACATGTTCTGGTGATGACTCTGGTGATTGAATGGGTGGTGGCAATGGATGGATTAATTTAGGGACGACAACCAACCCTCTACCAATCACAAGTATTGCCCCAGCATTGTTTGCTGTACCTGAAAGGAAACACAATTTTAGCATGAAAATGCAATGATAGTGTGATCTAGGATTTTGGGAGAGAACTTATACGATACCACAATAGTTTGTTGCTGAAAAGACAGTGATTAGCTGCCCTTGAGCAAACCGTTCAAAGCCATCCATGACACATTCATGAGCTCTTATGATGAGTTGCAATCTATTCCTTCGACAGAAGTCTGTGACCCTATCTGGCTGCAAAACACAGATAGATCATAAGAACTGTTGAGAATGAGAAGAAATAGTTGGAATGCATGTGGAACCAAGATATGCAAGGAGAACAAAAAGATTGAGAATGTCTCAACAACTCATTTTTCATATCTTGACCCATCGACACTTCTGATCCATCATTAAAAATACATCCAAAGGCACCATCTAGGCATGAACTTCAAAATAAACAATGACAGAACAATTCAATAGAAAATTAAACTCCTAAATAGAAACCTGAAAACATATCCAAACCCCTGAAAGAATTTTTCTTGTTCTCAATCTATCTTTACCTCCATTAGAGAGAGCTCTAATCAATCTGTCAGAAAGGACATTCATGATAGACTTTTAAATTTAATTACTTTGCACATGCCTTCATAAGTAGGAGTTTCAGTGGAGTCAAAGAGGATGGTACTTCGACTCGGGTAGATAAGTTGATCTAACAAATCCCCTCGTGCTGCACATCTCTAGTATGCATTTCTCTGCCATTGCCAAGTGCATGCCTTCACTTTGCAGGTATCCATTGTGTTAGCTTCTAGCACTGGCAGTTCAGCATCCAAAGCCATGTCAGATAAATGTTTATAGATGATTCTTTTCCTCTTCATTTTGGAAGAACAGTTGACTTCTATCTCTTCTCATACAGCTCTATGCTATCAACTTAAAGAAATAAAATGAAGGGTGTCCAGTAGTTGAGAAATGATCAAAGAGATAGCAAGAAAAAGTATCCAAAATGATCTACCAGAACCACATGGCCAATCCACAGAAAGAACTCCCAACAGCTTGGCTTATAGACTGCTGGAGACAAACGCAGCGCAAAAGGCCATTGCCTGAAGCAATATTCAAGCATAACAGAAATGCTAGTTGAAGATAGTCCAAACTCAAATACACACTTATTTACCAATATGCATATTGCTTCAGGAAATGGCCTCAACTGCTATGCTCATTGGTCGACTCTCCTCTCTTTGATGTTCTAGTATGTTTGTAACGAAATTTCACCTCAACTGCCAAGGCACTAATTTGATCCCCTAGCCAAATCAGTCGCATCACACATCTGATTAATAGATTCTTCTAAAAAAAAGCATAATACATGCCATTACCTATGCTTGCTGTTACTTTTCTAACAGCATCTCAAGGAAAATTAAAAGCAAGAAAATTGTTTTTCATAGTAACATGAGAATAATTGTCAAGAATGTTTTACATGAAAATTGTAAATATAGACAGCTTAGCCAAGAAGATCTATTGTAGTTTTCAAGGTAAAAATGAATATAACAGAGATGACAGGCAAGTTTTCTCATAGATAAGTATGGTGCCACGGGCATTATCAATTACCCCAAAAGTTACTAGACCAGGACCCCTTGCATTTGGTCTCAAGCCCTCTATTGTGTCATTTTCAGTGGGATCTGACCTGCAGATCAAGTAAACCAGTAAATTTGATTGATACACAACATGAAAATTGATCATCATATGAAGAGGCAGGAATCTGATGGAAGGTACCACAAAAGGTCCATTAGAACAAGGGATCCAGCATCCATCGTTATGGGCCTTTCAAGTTTCTCAATCTGCTCAACAGAGTGTATGGACCTCCCAATGCCACCATGCATGCAGATAATTTTCCTCTCTATCAGAGCAGCAAGTGGAAGGAAGTTGAAGAGCTGGTTGAACCGAGTCCATGCCCATATTCCATCACTTTCCCCCTACAGATCATTTAGTGATGCCTTAGTACTTGCAATCACATGCATAAAAAAACAAGTAAAAACTGTCCATACCATTCTTTCAATGCATTCAAGACGAAAACCAAACAGAGCATTTATGTCAGCAGCCTCATGGTTTCCTCGAATCAAGTGGATATTTTCTGGATATTCAATCTGTACAAGAAATGATCTATAATTCAGTATCAAAATGCCAAATACGAAAAACAGTAGATGAAAGAATTGCCTTGAGAGCCAGAAGAAGTGCCACAGTCTCCAAGCTGTGCTGCCCTCGATCAACATAATCCCCCAGAAACAAATAGTCAATGTACCTAAAACACATTTTCATGTGGGAGGTAAGTACTTCAGAACAAATCACAAGGAATGCTACATGCACACTCCCATTGAAACTTGATTGAAATGTGATTGCTGTGTAGGATAGGCTACCTGAAGTGTGCAAGCACATAGATCATAAATTCAAAAGATGCAATAATAAACTTCACCGAACCATCGGATTCAGCAATGGCTTACAGTTCTTTTCCTTTCTGTTGACAAACTCCTATAAATTAAGATGGGCAAATTCTACCACACACGAGAAACCAAGCTACATCTTTCTCATGTCCAGTTTTCCTTGACACTTTTCAAACTTGCATCATCAATTGCAGCTAATATATTAATAAAACAATCTGCACTCTGACAAACATCCCCTAAAATGTTGCAGCTCACATCTGCCCTCCCCATTAATTTCTTATAATATTAGACTCACAAGTATGCACAATGAATTACTGAATGTTCTTTAGATTAATCTGCAGAACTGTTGGTCTGCAAAACTGTTGATTTGTAGAATCCTCGGAGTTGAGAAGCAGCATTATTTATTGTATGTTATTGACAATGCTTGAGGGTGAACTGAAGGTAACAGCGGAGCCTAGGTTGAGCAAAGAAATATGGCTTTAAATGTGTATATTTGTTTTCCTCATAACTAGGGTTCTCATAGAGAGATCAAGAGAAAAGAGATAATATCAGTATTCCTGCATTTAGACCAAGGATGTAAATCATGGGATTGGGTGCTGGATTGGCAAGCAAAAATCAGATTTTGGCCACATTCAAATTC
The DNA here is from genome assembly GCA_014218235.1 of Colocasia esculenta. Classification (NCBI taxonomy): domain Eukaryota; kingdom Viridiplantae; phylum Streptophyta; class Magnoliopsida; order Alismatales; family Araceae; genus Colocasia; species Colocasia esculenta. The sequence goes on along the minus strand of CM024765.1, from coordinate 12,351,712 downwards.
ACGACAATCTAGTGGCTAAGTGCTTACTAGGATTGCACCTACTTTTAAGCTCATATACAAATCCAAGAAAACCCGCTATATATATATAATTTATAATCACATTAAAATCAAAGAAAAATGAAGTTGAGCATGAAACACCCAGATTTTAGGCAAATACCCCATACATGACAAGAAGTAATGAAGCTATCTTAAGAGTGATGCAAAGTTGTACAATAAAATCTGAACCATCTACATATGCATGCAGACAAAAGTAGACAATGCAGAACACCTGGCACAATTTGGCATGGGTTTTTTTTTTTTTTTTGAAATGTGGATGGTACCACAGGATATATTGATAGAAGAAGGAATCTACAAATGTAGGGGTATAAAGAAACAAAAACCTCTATAAACACAAAGCCCACCCCCAACAAAACTAACACCTCACTTCCCAAATACAAAAAGGTGGGAGTTGTGGGTACTGGGTACCTACATTTCCCAAATGCTTAGCCCACAAACAAACGCTGTTTCATATGAATTGGACAATGTTTTCCTCAAACTTGCTTCTCTCATAAAAATTCTACTATTTGTCTCAGTCCACAAGGCCCAAAGGGTGGCCTGAAGAATCAGCCACCAAACCATCCTATCTCCTTTGTAGAAGCAACAATATTTCCAGTCCAAAGGAGAAGGTGAACCTTGTCAAAAGTAGGAATATGCTGCTGAATATATTGCCCAATGAGATCCCAGACACCTTTGGCAAAAGAAGAAGCTGAGAATATATGATCCATGTCTTCCCCTACCTCCCTGCAGAGACAACAAAGAGTAGGAATATCTTGGAGGAAGACAAAAAAACTTATCACAGGTTGGTAAACGCCCATTAGAAACCCACCAAATGAAGACCTTTGCTTTAGCAGGGCTCTTGGAAGCTCAAATCTGGTCCGCCATCTGCCTAAGCCCTCCATCCACTAGCATGTGGTATGACTTAACCGAGAATAGTCCATCCTTCTCCCATCTCCATGCCCAATAGTCCTTCATCGAAGGTGACATCCTGGAATGGGTAAGTAGAGAGAGGAGCTGAACTAGGTTATTTGTCTCAACTGAGGAGAGGTCTACGCCAAAACTCGAGTTGTGTGCAGGGATCACCATCTTTCCTTTTAACTTGGCTGTAAGCCACACTATGGGTTAGGCTTGTCATACCCCCATGACTTGGCCCCCCAGGCTCCACCACGCAATGTTACTCAGGAGAGACACTGACTCGGCCTTTCCGGCCTAAGACGCCAACAATCTCCCCCCCTCCCCCCCCTCCCCCCCAAGTGACACTCCTGGGTATTGAACCCGCAACCTTGCTATGATACCCATGTTAATAGGCCCATTATCTCAACCTCAAAACCCAAGTGTTGAGATGGGGAAGCCCAGTAATATATAAAGGGGAAGTTACATGGAATTTCCGATGTGGGACTATCCCCAACACCCCAAAAGAGAGTCCTCAAAATAAGAAGCAACCGTGGCCGATGGGGAATAGGAAATGGAGAATCACTTTGGGAAAAGACCTGCCAAAGATGTGTCACCACACCACCAATCATACCAAAAGGAGCAAATCTGGTCATCCCCCAAAGATACTCTGATACTAGCTCTGAAGAAATCAGCACACTGGATAATACCCTTCCAAACCGAAGATACTCTATAAAGTGGTGGTATAAACATGTCCCAAACTCTGGACAAACCATAGTATTTCTGCTTCTCTAAGCTCTGCCATATATGCCTTTGTTCTGATCCAAGCCTCCACCACCACTTACAAAGAAGAGCCTTGTTGAAAGCCCTGATGTCCCTGATTCCAAGGCCCCCTGCCTCTTTAGGAATACAAACTTTGCCCCAAGGAATATCATGCCACCCCCTGCCATTTCTCCCATTACCATGCCAAAAAAATCTTCCTTGTATGGATTGCAGGGAATTTGCCATAGAATTAGGAATTCTGAAAATGCACAAGCAATAAGTGGGGTAAACTGTTGTTGGAACGCGGATTTTTTTTCTTTCTTTAATTTTTTTTTTTGAATGAATTTCGCCCCGGAGGGTTCCGTCCATTGTTCTTTTTCGCTTCTGCGGGCGTGCCAACTGTTTACGAGAAACAGACAAAGAGATTTATTTTACGAGGGATACTGGGTGCGAACCCTGATACCCTCGAATTTCATTTCATTTATTTATTTTTTCCGCGTGCGCTCGCGTTCAGGGCGATTGGAGTGATCGTGTACTGGACCGTTCCCTACCGACCGAAGTCGATGTTTCATTTACATCGAGTGCAAAACTCGAATACCTTCGATGTGTAATGTTTGTTAAAAGACTATATGCCGAAATTTAAAGAAAATAGATGACAAATGAATTTCCACAATTTTATTCAAGCATGCATTTGTGCCATTGACATTTATGCTCACAACGGGGTGTTTGTGCCTCCGTTGGGCGTTTACAAGCATGTAACAATTATATTCACGTCGACGACGGGGTGTTTGTACCTCCGTCGGACATTTACATAATACATCATTCCATTTATGCTCACAACGGGGTGTTTGTGCCTCCATCGGACAACATGCCTCTACGTGTGTCGTTTTATAACACCGGAGGACTTAAACATGTGCCTCTACGTGTGTCGTTTCATGACACCGGAGGACTTAAACATGTGCCTCTACGTGTGTCGTTTCATGACACCGGAGGACTTAAATATGCGCCTCTACGTGTGTCGTTTCATGACACCGGAGGACTTAAACATGAATGCTGGGAGTCATATGACAACCTGTGGTGTCTTCTCACGGACGAGGCACAGGAGGGCCCGAACACGGAGGACAGCACACCACGGGACGCCAAGGACTTTCTCCCGAACACGTGCGGCCTATTTTAAGCTCGCGCACGGATAGCTCTCCTAGCAGTGGGCTGGTGAGCGTATGGGCCTGACGGCGTGTCTTTTGCAAGCTTGTAGGCCTTTTTGGCGTGTCTTTGCAATGGGGGTATGCCCTCCTATTTATAGGGCTTCGGCGGGTCGAACCGGCGGAGGTACGCGACCCGACGGGGGGTGCACGGCACAGGCAACGAGGCAGCACAAGCGTCGAGGCAGCGCGGCAGAGAGGCAGCGACCGGCAGGGGTGTGTGCCCAGAACCCGGGGTCGGACTGGCGGGGATGCGGCCTGGCGGGGGTGCACCCCCGAACCGGCGGGGGGGGCGCACACCCCGCCTGGACTGGCGGGGGTGCGGCCCCCTGTCCGGACCGGCGGGGGGTGCGGCCCCCGCCCGAACCGGCGAGGGTGCGCCCCCCGCCCAACCGGCGGGGGTGCGCCCCCGCTCAAAACGGCGGGGGTGCGGCCCCCGCTCGAACCGGCGGGGGTGCGGCCCCGCCTAACGGCGGGGGTGCTGCCCCCGCCCGGGCCGGCGGGGGTGCATCCCCCACGGACTGGCGGGGGTGCCACCGCCTGACCCCCCTATAAATAGGGGTGGGCCTCCACGCTTTTGGCCATTTCCTCCGTTCCTTTCGGGAGAGAGCTCTACGGGCCTGCCGTTCCTTGGTTTGTTGGTTGACAGCAGTGCCGTGCACGTGCACACGTGCACCGCCTGTGCGTCTTCGGCCATCTCACGTGCGTTCGACCCTGTTTTCTAGGAGCACGTGCATTTGATCGTCCTTGACGCGTTGGGATTGTGCGCGGCTTTGAACGAAGGCCTGGTCACTAGATTTTCGTTGCCCGAGGTACGCCTTGCCTCCCCCGCGGTGCTTTGGGCGCGCGCTGCATTCTGAACGCGCAACTTGGGTCGTTCTGGGTTCCTCCAGGGTGTATTTTGTCGCCCGGGGTTTGTTTAAGCCCCCGATATTTTTTTCGGGTTCAACAAATGCCCCCCACGGGATATCCGTCGGAGACGTAGACGACGGCGGGTATCTCGTGGCCCCTTCGAAACGCACTGTTTTCTTCTGCATTTGCTTTCCTCTGCCTTGTTGCGACGTTCTTTCACCTGACGGTTGAACAATTCGTTTGGCAGGGTTGACGATGCCTCGCTCTACCAAACATCGTGGGGAGAGTAGTCGAGCATCACGTCGTTCAGAGGATGATATCCAGCGGACGGAGGATCCGATGCCGTACTTCACCCTTTCTCGTTGAGGGAGGACGATCCGGAGCGACTCGACAAGGGCGTCAAAGTATGCGCTCTCGGGCCTTTGGAGAAGTCGTCGCCGCTTGAGGGTGTCGTGGACATGCGCCGGGTGGACCGGACTGAGCGGGGGTACCGCTACCGGAGAGGCGGCAATTACCCCGAACATTTTCCACTGGACGAGCATTTGTTCCCTTTTATCCAGGGCTTTGTCCCAGCCAACTGGGAGGGCCCCGACGGGCTTCTTATGTCCGAGCGAGTTCAGCTGGAGAGGGCTATTCTGGCCGGCCGCGACAACATGATGGGGACTTGCGGCTTTCACTACCCCAGCTTTCCCATCGACTACACTGCCCAGGCGCATTTCCCAGAGGCGGGCCAATTGGGGCTTTTTTGCTCGGAACCCGTTGACCGGGTCAAGGAGCTCATGCTTGCACAGGGCTTATGGGAAGTGCACGGACTGCCCAAGACCGGCCCTACCTTCACCGGGCGTATCCTACTACCTTCCGGCTCCGAGTTCGTGTCGGAGGGCTATGACCGGTCGTGTTTCTTGGACCGGATCTTGAGTAAGGAGGCCGCTGGCTGGTATGATCGGTGGTCCGTCATTTCGTCGCACCGCTTCCGCTTTGGCGCAACGGAGTGGTTGATGGGCATTCTTTATCACTACCACAAGCTGCTGGATCAGGTCGGTCTTCTCCATGCTGTTGTCGCCGCTCTTTACAGCTATCCATGCCATTCCGGGCTTCTGCAGGCCCTGGTGGAGCGGTTCAACCGGAGGTTCAATACCTTCGGCGTAGCGGACGGGGAGACATGCCTCGATCTTTGGGATTTACACAGAGTCTCTGGTCTCCCTATCTCCGGCCAGTTTTATGAGGAGGTGTGCTTGAATGACCTCCTTCGGGACCAGTCCACGGCTCCGGTTCCTACGTCCTGTCCCACAGCTTTTGTTATCTGATGAAAGTCTGGCGGGATTTGGCCCGGTGTGGTAAAGGAGAATGTCCCAGTGCTTCCAAAGGGACGGTGAGGGTGAGCTGTGATGCTTGGCTCCGCTTCTTCTACAACGGGCCTTTTTGCTTTCATAAGGAGTTTGCTGGTGACAGTTACAACCCAGCAAACTATTTGCAGCTGTCAGTCAGCCTGGAGGACAACGTGAAATATCTCTACGCGCCTCGAGGTAGTGGCTGGAATCCGAGGCAGCTTCCAGACCGGACTTATTTGGCAGCGTACCTGGCGTACTGGTTGAGTACCTTCGTCCTCCCATTTGGGGAGGAGGGAAACATCAGACCGGAGGTTATTTATCCGGCCTGTTCTTTGGCTAGCGGTGTGCAGCTCGCTCTGGCCCTGGCGACGCTGGCCAATATTTTCCATGGCTTGGGGGATTTGACAGCGAGCCCTTCTCCTCGCGATAGAAGTATCACCCTACCGACGCACTATTTGAGTGCCTGGGCTGGTCTTCTCTTGCCTGAGCTATGCCACAACATCAGCCTGGAGAATCCCTCCATGCCGCTCCTCTTCATGTTTCGAAACCGTCCGGAACAGGCACCCCAGCAACAATTAAGCGAGGCGCGCCGACAGCTTTCTTTTGTGCCATCGACGGGGCAGTCGGGACTTGACCTTGCCTGCTGCTCACGCGACTTCCGCCCTTATTATGCCGAGGAGAGTAGGGGAGGGCGAATTTATCACCTCCCTCATAGTTCCGCGCCGAGCGCATCTTTCCGCAAGGAGTGGCTCTGCTGCATTCGCCCCAGCGTTCTGCTCTTCCGCAAAGGGGGGTCTTTGTTTATGGAGCCGTATTTCCCACACCGCTTCGCGCGCAACTTCGGGTACGACCAGGCTGTACCTCCAAATGCCGATTTTGCACTCCCCGACAGGACGTACAGGGGCTTGGACCAGCATCTTGTGGCCTCCAGTTGGTGGTGTTTTTTCATCAGACGCGACCCGTCTCAGGAGTTCTTCATCCCCGAGCAGCGGCGGGATGGTCGCGTGGATATACTGTATGCCCGGTGGTGGACCCGGCATAATAAGGCGTTCCGGGAACGCGCCGATGTGGTGAAGGCAGCGGAGGGCGCCTACTTGTCCCGAGCGGGCGCCTCCATCTCTTCGATCGCGTCGAAGTTCCTCCGGCGGGAGTTCCCGGAACTTGTTGGGAAGGTCTCGACTGTGGGCCGCCGCCGCGCGAGGGCGCAGGTCACCGACCCCACAGAACGCAAAGCTCGCGTAGGGGCTTTAGAGCCCTTGGTGCGTCCCGAGGGCAGTTCGGCGACTTCTCGGGGCAGCGGAGAGCCGCCCCTTGTATACTTTTGGTGGCGCCACTTCTTACTGGACTGTGGGTACAAAGTAGACACGACACTTTCTGCCTTTATTCCTCATGACGTGTCGAGAGCTTGGGAGCGACATCTTTGCCATTCAATTGCTCGCGTCGGCCCGATGGAGTTTATCAGCTGGATCGAGAATGGGACCACCTTGCAGCATTTCTGGGATGCTATTGCTGAGGCGGGGAAGGTTGTGAAGGTCCCCTTCGATCAGGTGGTGCTTTCACCACCCTTTTCTCAGGCGCCAACCGGTACGTTGTTCATTGTCGTTGTTGCCTGTTTGTTCTTTTCTTCTTTTCTCTCCCCCCCCTTTTTTTTACTGATTGGACTCTCCTTGCTTTTGGATCGAACAGAGAGTTTTATTCCTCTGGCGGCCATGCCGAAGCCCGACACTTCACGCAGTCGGAAGCGACGTGCGAGCAGAGAAGTCGGCTCCTCGCAGCCGGGCGCTCGAGGGAGAACCCCCGAGTCTTCAGCTTCGGTCGGAGGAGGTGAGCCTAGCCTTTTTGGTCCGCCGGCCGGGGGGTTTTCGTCCCCTCTTTCCCTTCCCTCCTCAGCGGGGTACTCACTCTGCTCTCCTTTTTCTTGCAGCTTCGCAAACTTTGGGGAGCGAAAAGGCGGCTGGGGCAACCCCACGCGAGGACCTTACCCCTCCCGCCAAGGATAATTATAATCCCACATTTGATGGGACGCCGTCTCCGGACATGACGGGACTCCCACAGGCGTCTCCGTCCGAGCGGGTGGGTAGCCTGCCTGTGCTCATATATACACATATAAATATATATGTATATATGCACCTTTGTCCTTTTTGCCCTGGGCTCGTTATTATAGCCATGGGCTTGATCACCTGACCGTTTCGTCTCCTTCCTCAGGATACGTGCCGGGGGAGGCATCCGCTGGCGGAGACACGGTGCATCAGACTGTGTCGATGCCCTCGCTTCAGGAGATCCATAATTTGTTGGTCTCCGGGCCCGGGGATGAGCTGCCTAGCTTTTCGGACTTTGCCCAGGGACTGCTCGAGGGGGGAGCTTTGCCACGGGCCTTGCATTGCGCGAGTAAGTACCCCTTGGTCCCTCCATTTCGTCATCGCACCGCCTTTGCCTCTCTTCCCTTTTCTTTCTGATGAGGCGGTTAGTGACTTCATCTTCCTTTTCCAGTGGCGGTCACCTCCCCAGCCGTGCTTCCCGTTACGTCCCCGCTGGAGGAGGGTAAAGTCCTACAGAGGACAGTTGGGGAAGACGATGGTACGGACTTCCACCCGAGGGTGGAATTCTTTTTGTTGCTCGTCCTGGTTTTCGCCGGGATGAAGGGGGACATTTCGCTTAACGCTTGTGCTCATCCATTTTGCAGGTGGGGCCGAGATCGTGGCGGAAATGATGGAAATGGGTCCTTCAGTGGCCGTCTTTCCTTCGGCTGCGACCCATGCCGGGGCGGAGGATGCCCCTTGCGGCGTCATGACGGCTCCACTTCTTTCGGAGCCCAGTGAGTCTTTGACAACTATTTCCCTCTCCCTTTTTCTTCCTTCCTTTTCTTTTGTTGTGGCCCCGTTGTTCCTGCGCCGTGCTGACATTCATTTACTCCTGACAGCCGCTGGTGGCGATGCGCCACCGCCACCTCTTGCCGCAGCATCGCCTGTGGGGCTCACTCCTTTCCCGAGCCACGGCGTCTTTTGGTCGAGTGAGCCCCAAAGCATCCAAATGGCAGACAACGGCGGCGTACTGGGGACCCTGATGGGGCTCACGCGGTCTGCCATGGAGGAGGGCAGCCCTCCATGCCTTGAGAGGGTGCGGGGGTTCCTTTACAGGAATACCCTCGCCTATCACTTGATGGGCTATCCGCGGGACCCCTGGATGGCTGCCGTCGACGCCGTTTGGGACGAGGTGAAGCAGCGATGCCAGGAGGCGACCCGCCTCAAGATCTAGGAGCTCTCAGCAGAGATTGCTCTAGCAGAGAAGAGGTCTGAGGCCCTTCGATCGCAGAGAGGGGGCTTAGTTAGCCGCGTCGAGACCTTGAGAGCCGGTTGCGCCCAATGCCATAATGATATTATTGCCATCCAGCGGACGATTGAGGAGGCCTCGAAGCGTCTCGCCGATCGTCAGGCCGCCTACCGAGCGTTGACCGAGGGGGCGGCGGAGGCCGAGGCAGCGGCGACCACCTTGGAGCAGGAGTACGCGGACTCCTAGGCCAGGCTGTCAGTTCTTCAGGCCAGTTTGGCGGATCCCCGGAGAGGACCCCACACTTCTTTGTGAGAGGGGGGCTTTATAGTTCCTCTTCTCCCTTTTTGCTTTTAGCCGATGTATGTATTTCATCAGCTACCTCGAGGGCTTGTCTCGGGCACCTTGTATTTGACGAATAACAAACTTCAGGATATTGCCAATGCCTTTCTTTGACATTATTGCAACCTTCGTCTGCCTCCGGGTGATCTTTGAGGGCCTTGTTTGGGATCCCTCCCTTTGGACGCCGCATTTCTGGCGTTCTCCGGTATTTGGTATGAGTTTTTTTTGTCGCTGAGGTTTGGCCTTTTTAGCTTGTCCCGACGACTACTCGGTTTCTTGGACCGGTAAGTTCGAGCGATGTCCTTTTCTTTTTGGACTTTGCTCCTCACCTTTGCTCCCGGGACTTGCCTTCTTGGCTTTTCTCGGGATTTCGTTTGGCACCTCTCCTTGAATCTTGCATTTCTGGCATTCTTCCAGATCTGATGCAAACTTTTGCCGCTGAGGCTGGCCCTCTTGGCTTTGTTTAGCGACTTTTCCATATTTGGATTGCTTGACGGGCGTGACCCGTTAGCTTGGGTAGCATCAGCTTGACCTTGGCGTTTCTGGCATTCTTCAAGATCTGATACAACATTTCGGGTGCCGAGACTGGCCCTTTGAGACCTTGTCCAGCGACCCGACTTGATATTTAGTCGATAAGGTTTGCCTTTTCTGGCTTTGCTTCTCGGCCTGATTTGATATTTTCCTTTTTCGAGATTTACCTTATTGGATTTTCTCGAGATTTCATTTGGCATGTTGCTCTTGAGTTTTGCATTTGTGGCATTCTTCAAGATCTGATGCAACATTTTGGGTGCTGGGGCTGGCCCTTTTCGGCTTTGTCCAGCAACCTAACTTTGATCTTTAGTCGAGAAGATTTGCCTTTTCTGGCTTTGCTTCTCGACCCTGACTTGATATTTCTTCTTTCTGAGATTTGCCTTATCGGCTTTTCTCAGACTTCCGCTTGGCATCGCTCCCTGAATCTTGCATTTGTGGCATTCTTCAAGATCTGATGCAACATTTTGGGTGCCGGGGCTGGCTCTTTTCGGCTTTGTCCATCAACCCCACTTCGATTTTTTAGTCGAGAAGGCTTGCCTTTTCTGGCTTTGCTCCTTGACCTTGATTTGATATTTCTTCTTTCTGAGATTTGCCTTATTGGCTTTTCCCAGGCTTGCTCTTGGCATCTTGTGCTTGAATTTTGCATTTCTCGCATTCATCAAGTATTTGATGCAAGAGTTTGGTGTCGAGGCTGGCCTGTCTAGGCTTGGCTCAACAACCGCTTGATATTTCAAGTCGCTCGACGGGTGTGACCCGTTAGCTCGAACGACACTTCCTTCCCCTCAGAGGGGTTGGTTTCATTGCATTTTTTTTCATTTTCATTTTTTTTTATTCATTTTTCATCCGTTTTTTTTTCACATTACCATCCCAAGCGCCCTTTCGGGTTTTCACCGGGGATGGCCCCCTCTAGCTTTTTCTGGTGCGCCCTTTCGGGTTTTCACACCGAGGGGTTACCTATTTTTGCCTGAGGCGCCCTTTCGGGTTTTCACCTCAGCCGAGTTTGGGGCCTTTTTTACCCTTGAACATCCCTTTTTGGGGGAATGATCAAGTCCGCCGGGACATCTATATTTTTAGTCCCTCTTTTTTTCTCTCTCTCTTTTTTTTTATCTTAGGGCCCGAGGCCGGACCCTGGGGCAATTGATCATGGGATCTGCCATTTGGACTTAGCCTACCATTGCGGTTAGCTGGCTAAGGAAATTTCGGTTAGCCTACCATTTTGGTTTGCTGGCTAAATGGGGGTATAGGGTTAGCCTACCTTCTTGGGGTTTGCTGGCTAAAGGGTTTTGACTTGACCGACCACGGGGGTTTGCTGGCCAAACGGGGATAGCCGACCTTCTTGGGGTTTGCTTGGCTAAGGGTTTCGGTATTGACCGACCACGGAAGTTTTATTGGTCAAAGGGGATAGCCTATCTTCTTGGGGTTTGCTGGCTAAAGGTTTTGACTTGGTCGACCAGGATGGTTTGCTGACCAAGAAGGAGTTTTAGCCGACCTTTTTGGGGTTTATTGGCTAAAGGTTTTGACTTGGTCGACCAGGATGGTTTGCTGACCAAGAAGAAGTTTTAACCGACCTTTTTGGGGTTTATTGGTTAAGGGATTTGACTTGGTCGACCAGGATGGTTTGCTGACCAAGAAGGAGTTTTAGCCGACCTTTTTGGGGTTTATTGGCTAAGGGATTTGACTTGGTCGACCAAGATAGTTTGCTGACCAAGAAGGAGTTTTAGCCGACCTTTTTAGGGTTTATTGGCTAAGGGATTTGACTTGGTCGACCAGGATGGTTTGCTGACCAAGAAGGGGTACATAATTCATAGAGGGGGGAATTTTTCTTTCTTTTTCTTCCTTCTTTTTTTTTACCAGGCCTAGCGCCCTTTCGGGTTTTCACCGAGTCTGGCCCCCTTTGGCTTTTTCCAACGCGCCTTTTATGGGCTTCCACGTTGAGGGGTTATCCATTTTTGCTTGGGGCACTCTTGTGAGTTTTCACCCCAACCGGACTTTAGGCTTTTTTGCCCTTGGGCACTCCTTTTGGGGAGTGACCAAGTCAGCCGGGACATCTCTATTTTCAATCCCTTCCCTTGTTGTTTTTTTTTTTTTTTTGACATGGGCGCATGTGCCCAACCCTAGCCTGATTCGGCTATAAGGGGATCAGAGGGCGGTTGCCCGTGGAGTTCATGCTCAGGGGCAAAATATATTTTGAGATGCTTGCCATTTAGTGGTGGAAAGGGGCGATCGCCAGTGTGTCGCCAACGTGTATCCCCCACCTTCATAGACTCCAGTGGCCACGTACGGTCCGCGCCAATTTGGCTGGAGTTTACCACTTGATTTGCCTGCCATGACTTCTCTTTGCTTGACCATGACGAGGTCACCTTTCTTGAAGACACGAGGCCTGACTAACTTGTCGTAGGCTCAAGTCATGCGGGCTTGATAGGATTGGAGGTGTTGATACGATTCCAATCTTTTGCCCTCTAGGTCGGACAATTCCTCCAACCTTCTTTCAATTTCTTGTCGCTCCTCGGGCTGAAGACCGGTATAGACGGCTACCCTGTAGGAGGACATTTCAATTTTGATGGGGAGCATGGCTTCAGCTCCGTACACCAGAGAGAAGGGAGAACACCCCGTAGGGGTCTTGTAGACCGTTCGGTATGCTCAGAGTGCTTCGTGCACTTTCTCTCCCCAATCACGTTTGCGATTGCCGATTATCTTGGCAAACAGTTTGCAAAGGGTCTTGTTGAAGGCTTCAGCCAGACCATTGGCTTGAGGGTTGTAGACCGTTGACGTCCTCCAATCTATCTGGAATTTGGCCGCCAACGCATATATCGTTTTGTTTCTAAAGGGTGTACCATTATCTGATACGATCCGATGAGGGGTGCCGAACCTGTAAATCAGGTGTTGCTTAACAAATTTTGCAACGGCTACCCCGGTGACTTCCCGAAGAGGGATTGCTTCTGCCCATCGGGAGAAATAGTCAGTGGCCGCCAGAATGAACTTGTGGCCGCCAGAGGATGGTGGGAATGGTCCCACGACATCCATTCCCCATTCGGCAAAGGGCCATGTGGGGGCAGTTGGATGCAATTCGTTCGGCGGCTTTCTTGGCACCAAACTGAAGACCTGGCATTGATGACACGTGCGGGCGTATTGGACGCAATCCGTGTACATGGTTGGCCAGAAGAAGCCTTTTAGCTTGATGTTGATTTTCATCTTGTCTCCCGCTTAATGGGCTCCGCACAGTCCAGAGTGGACTTCGTGCATGATGACTTTGGCTTCTCTGGGGGAGAGACATCGGAGGAGGACAGACTTGTCTTTTTCATGGACAAGTCGGTACAATTGGTCCCCAATCATTTGATATGACATGGCCCGCCGCAGCAGTTGGACTCGTTCGGCCCGATCTGAAGGCAGCCAACCGTTTTTTATTCGGATGATCGGCTGGCGCCAGTCTTCTTCTTCGAGGGCGTTGACCTCTGCATTTTCCGGGTCGGAGTCGTCCTCAAGAACGCTGGGCATCAGCCTCCTATGTCGGACAGTTATGCCCAATTCCCCTTCAGGAGGGAGCTTTAGAGCAGACGCCAGTTTGGCTAGCGCATCCGCCTGAGAGTTTTGCCCCCTGGGGACATGTCCGATTTCGAACAAGTAGAATCTCTCGCGGAGCTTCATTACTTTGGCATGATAGGGGATCAGTTCTTTTTTTCGAACGTCGTAATCCCCCAGCACTTGACGGATGACCAGCTGCGAGTCTCCGTAGACTTTTATGCATTTGATGCCCATTTCGGCAGCCAGTTGAAGTCCCACGATCAACGCTTCATATTCAGCTTGATTGTTGGTCAACGGCTTCATGAGTGCACATGAGTTGTGCAGTATTCCCCCTTGTGGAGTCACCAGGACAATGCCCGCTCCGGAGGTATAAGTTATGGTGCCATCAGTTTGCTTGAGCACCCGGGAAGCTCCATCAAAGTAGAGTTCCCAATATGGTAACTCTATGGAGAGAGTATTTCCACTTTCTTGGATGGGGACTTCTTTTTATTGGGTCCCCTCCCCGTGAGGGGATGAGAGCGTTTCCTCTTCCGGAAGCTTGAACTCGAGGGGAGAACCGGCTGGGAGCGAATGCGCCGCCAGGAAATCCGCCATACCTTGCCCTTTGATTGCTTTTCTCGGGACGAAGGTGATATCGAACTCCATGAGGAGAAGGGCCCACTTTCCCATCCTTCCTGACAACACAGGTTGGGTGAGGAGCGCTTTTAGCGGGTCTATCCTCGAGATGAGGCTGACTTGATGGGCCAGGAGATAGTGCCGTAACTTTTTGACGGCAAATATCAATGCCAAGCACACTTTCTCCATCGGGGAATACCGGTGCTCAGGACCCACCAGCATTCTGCTGAGGTAATAGAGCGGTTGCTCTTTGCCTTCCTCGTTTAATTGTGCCAGGAGCGCTCCCAATGACGTTTCCATGGCCGCGATGTAGAGAATGAGCGGCTTTTCTTTCACCGGGGCTCCCAAGACGGGAGGAGTAAGGAGATACTCTTTGATTTCTTCAAAAGTATCTTGGCACTCTTGGTCCCATACAAATGGGGCTCCTTTCTTCATTAATTTGCTGAAGGGGGCGCATCTGCCCGCGAGGTTGGAAATGAACCGCCTTATGTAGGCCAGCCTTCCCTGGAGGTATTTCAGCTCCGTTAAGGTTTTTGGCGGCGGCAGCTCTCTGATAGCTTTGATTTTGACGGGATCAATTTCTATCCCGCGGTATTTGACGACGAAGCCGAGGAATTTGCCGCTCGAAACGCCGAAGGTGCACTTCATAGGGTTCATCTTCAGCTGATGCTGGCGGAGTTTTTCGAAGACCTGGCGTAGGTCGCCTAGGTGGTCTTCCCGCCTTTTGGTCTTGACGACCAGATCATCAACGTAGCACTCGACCGAGTCATGGAGCATTTCTCCGAAAATCTTGGTCATGGCTCGTTGATAGGTGGCTCCGTCGTTCTTCAAGCCGAAGGGCATTCTTTTATATTTATAGATCCCTTTGGGGGACCTGAAGGCGGTATGACCCTTATCTTTGGGAGCCATACGGATTTGATTGTAGCCCGACGACCCGTCCATGAAGGATAGTGCTTCATGTCCGGTGGTCATATCGATCATCGTTTCCGTGATCGGGACCGGGAAGTCGTCCTTCGGGCAGGCTTTGTTCAGGTCCCTGTAGTCAATACAGATCCGGACTTGACCATTCTTTTTCTTGACCGGCACTATATTGGCCAGCCAAGTTGGATAGATGCATGGCTCGGTGAAGTCGACTTGGAGAAGTCTGTCCACCTCGGCATTTACTTTTAGCTCCAGCTCGTGGCGCATACGCTGTTGAGCCTGCTTGACCGACTGCTGTGGGGAGTATGGACAACTCATGCTCAGCCACGGAGGGGTCCAAGCCTGGCATTTCTTTGTACGTTCACGCAAAACAGTCTTTGAATTCCAACAAGAGTTGTCGGTATGACTGTCTTTCTTCCTCGTTCAAGAGGGCGCTGACGAAGATTGGTCGGGGTTCTTTTGGTTCCCCGAGGTCGAGTTCGACCAGTTCATCGACAGTAGCTTGTCCGCCGTCTTCGAGTTCACGGGGTGCCGGGTGTAGGTCGATGAAATCCTTTTCTTCATCGGAGTCAGCGACGTGGACGTCATAGTATTTGAAGCCTTCTTCTGTGATCGGCCAAAAATGACCCCCTCCGCTTTGAGGTGCTTCTTGGCGCACCGTCCCATTTGATAGGACGAGGGTGGCCTCCCCTTGCTGCGGCTTTATAGTGGGGGTAGGAGGTTGCTCATCGGAAGGGCAATGATTAGGTGAGGGCGCGAGCCCAACGGTGTTGACCGTATAGTAGGCCTCGCATCCCGCCACCTGACCATAGCCCAACCCCCGAGTGTCTTTTGTGCAAAAGGGGGCCCTCGGAGTTGCTTCGGGTACCACAGCTGATGGAAGTACTCCCGTCGAGAGGGGTCTTGCATTTGTGCAATCTTTTGCCTTTGGCACAATTGCTTGATGTGCTCGGGCATGTCGTCCATTTCTTGGACGGGCTCCGGGGCGACTTGAGTCGTTCGCCTCCAGTCGAAGTCGTCTTCGAGGGGCCCATACGGGAGCGGGTCTCCTTTGTAGAAGATGATCAGCTTCGGCGTCTCGCCTTTCTTGAGACTATCATTTCTGTAATGGGTGACAATGAATGTCTTCAGTCGCTCCACCCATTGCTCCTCCCTATAGAAGGGCGGCTGCATGTACGCCGGTGGCAAGGAGATGCTTCGGTTGATGATCTCGCCGACGGCGTTTGCTTCATAGTTGATCTCACGCCTTTCTGGGCAACTGGGCCCGGACGTGGTAGACTCAGCGAGGCGACCGAGTCGGTGAGCTTCAAGGAGGTCTTTATTGACCGTGAAGAGCTCCTCCTCGTCCCGATTTTGGCTCGCTTGACCCGCATCGGCATTTTCCTTTTCTTTGCCTTTTGACGCGGCTGTTGGCTTGTTAGGAGGCTCGCCGAAGTATAGCTGGGCATCCGCCAAATTGCATTCATTCGGGCGGAAAGGAGCCCGGTCGGCGAAGACTGTATGTTGCTCTCCTTCTTTGATGTATTTTATACACTGATGGAGAGTTGAGGGGATGACCCGATTTTCATGGAGCCAAGGTCTTCCCAAGAGAGCCTTGTAAGACGTGTTCGCATTTATGATGTAGAACACGACCTTGGTGGTGAGGCCGTCCATGGCCAGCTGCACTTCCACCTTTCCCAAGGCGTTTTCAGAATTCTGGTTGAACCCAACGATTTTGACATCATTTACCCTTTGCAAGTAGGGCGTGAGATATAAAAACTTGAAAGTGTTCAGAGACATGATATTGATCGACGCCCCGGGGTCAACCAGGATTCGGTTGAGCTCGTGCCCATTGACTTTTCCTTGCATGTACAACGGGCGGTTGTGGTATAGAGTTGGCAACAACATGTCCTTGTAGGAGAAGGTCACCTCCGCCACCAATGCTTTGAGGGCTTGGGCCTGGAGTTCGGTCACGTCAGCTTCGTAGACCTCAGGCTCTTGCAAGATTTTGACGAGCGCCGTTCTCAACTCTTTGCTCCAGGCAATAGCTTCCCATATGGTGATGTTGGTTGGAAACTGCTTCATATGCTGTATGATTTTGCGGTCAGCCCGAGCACGGAGTTGATCCAGTGGTGGGACGATGTCTTCCAGGGCTTTTATCGGTTGCCCGAATTGGTTGACCCGTCTTGTCCCTGGCTGTCCATCTGGCTTTTCTTCGAACAACGAGCTCAAGCTATCCTCCTCCAAGGCGGTAGTTTCTTCTTTGCCACTTTTGGATGGAGTGGGCCGGTGGGCTGACTCGGGAGCCTTCCGGTTGGAGGGATTGTTGGGGATCGCCCATCCCCTATACTCTTCTTCGTCGGACGGGACGAAGACGACTGGCTGGGTGGCCCTCCGGTAGGAGATCCCACTGGCGATATCTTGATGCTCTTCTTCTTCCTCGTCAGACGGGTCGAAGATGAAGGAGTTCGCCCGTACCTCCACTTCTGGGGCAGGCTGAGGTTCTTCTCCTCGGAAGACGATAGTCTTGCTCAGGTCGGGCGAGTTGGCCTTCTCGCCGAGGGATGGGGCGAATTTCTTTCCTCGTCCACGGCCCTTCCCTTTGCCTCGGTTGCAGCACCGGTATGTCGCCACAGGAGACGTAACAGCCGGTGATTGCAAGCTCGCAGGCGGCGGTATCGACACCATGTTGCACGAGAAGTCTTTCAGCATTTCGTCCAACTTCTCGATGGTGATTTCATCTTCCTTATAGATGATGGCCAGTTCTTCGAGCAGAGGCAGCTTCTCGCCTTCTTGAGCCCTTTGTAGCATTTGGTGGAGCCAGCTTTTGAGCCTTGTTTTGCGCTCCATTTCTTCCCACGGGATGTATATGTCCAAAGGGACTCCCCAAGTGGACTTGGAGGGGATATACTCCTCCAACTCATCAATGAGCTTTTGCAGCTTCTGGAGTGGAGTGAGCTCTGCTGGGGCCGTTGCGGCCTCTGCTTGCTCGGCCCGCTCCTTTGGGCATCTTTTCATGTTCTTTTGCCTGTTCTTTTCTCGTTTCAACGCCCGCGCCATTTCGAGCGGCGTGAGCTCCTCTGCTGCTTTGGGCGCCCCAGAGGCGTCCTCTCGGGCGGGGCGGCCGTGCGACCCTCCCCTTTTAGGGAACGCCAGTGAGGGGCGCATTCTGGAGGCCACAGTGGTCCAGCCAGCTTCATCTTGCTGGTGTTGAAAAGTAGAATCGATTGCCTGCTCGATTATTTCGGGCGGCTTTCTTGGAATTCGGCCCAGTAGGGGCTTGCCTCTTGGGTGGCCGGCTTCATCACTGGCTGCTTGCCCCTGTCTTTATCTTGCCGCTTGAGTATTTGCGGAAGCGAATTTTCGAAGCGCTGCCCCCTACTCCTGTTTTCCGGAGTTTGTTCATGGGGAGGGGAGACTTGATATTGTCGAGACCCCTTCTTTCGCCGAGGGGTTTGCTGCTGGGCTTCTTCCCTGGCTTCGGACCGGATTATCGGATTGCCTTCCGAGTCGATCTTTCCTTTTGGATGAGGGATTTGACCCAGTCTCGGACAATCGGACACATACCGGTAAGGTGCAGCAGCATGGCATGATATCGACAGTACATGGGGTGGTTCATTTCCCTCTCCGTGTATGTTGATGGCGACCTATGCGCCTTTACACAGCCCTGCTGCAAGAGTCTTTCGAAGATCTCCCCAATCTTTGCGGTCGCAAAGGGATTCGGGGCGACTCGCCATCCGGGGTACCATAGGGCAGGGGCCTCGTCAGAGGAGCCGACTTCTGTCATATCCGGATCCTCTTGATTGTATCTTGAGGCGGGCTGCTCTTTCAGGGATATGTTCCTGAATTGCTGCCCCAAGCTCGCGCCTTCAGTGTCAGCTATGGACGGCATTGGCGGTATGAGCCATCCTCGTTCATCAGCTTCGGGGGCTTTGAGGTTCCTGAAGCGCATATAGTCGCTTTCTTCAAATTCCCGCTGGGCCGCTTCCCTGGCTCTCATCAGGACCATGGAATTGCCTTCCGGGTCAATTCTCCCCTTCCGGATAAGGGACTCAATCCAATCCCGGACATCAGGGCACCTGTCCGTAGGGTGCAACAGCATGGCGTGATATCGACAGTACATGGGGTGGTTCAACTCCCTTTCAGTGTACGTCGGTGGCGGTGTGTGGGCCATCACGACACCTTGCTGCAGAAGCTTTTCGAATATCTCCCCAATATTTTCAGTCGCCAAGCGACTCTGGTGGGGAATTCGCCCTCCCGGGCACCACCAGGTGGGGGCTTCGCCAGATGAGCCGCCTTCTATCATATCCAGGTCTGGGAAAGTGAAAGCCATCGGTGTATAAATTTCCGGCGGGTCGATGACGTTGACTGTATGCGTGACAACGTCAGCTGAATGGTCTGTCCATTCGCGAATGTGAGGCCGCGGTGGGTTGACGCGGGAGTTACCCAGGTCGATGATCCCTTGGTTGACCCATACTTCAACCTTGTCTTTAAAGACGTAGCAGTCCTCTAGAGCATGCCCTGCATCTTGATGGTATATGCAATAGTTTGGCGGGACGCTTGTTGGCGGCTGGCAACCCAATAGTCCCGCTCGCAGGCAGGTACAGTAGAGCGCCAGTGTCCGATGGCGCGGGAAGGAATATAATCTTCCGGCGATGTCATCGTCAGACGGGTTTGAAGACTCCTCCGAGATCCACCCCCCGCAGGGGGGGCGCGTCCGGGGCGTAGATGTGCCTACAGGCCCCTGGAGTCCTTGCTGGAGGGTCGTCAGACTTTCTTGCATGGTCCTTAGGTACATCAGCGTTTGGCACTAACCGTGCCGCAGAGATTGAACCTGTCTTTCCAGGTTTTGCACTGTCTTCGACCATGTCCTGTGCTCCGAAGCTGAGGGATGATCCCCTTCCCATCTGTTTGTGGAATGAGCGTCCCAAGGATTTGCCCCGGGGTCTTCTGATTCAAGAGTCGGCGCACTGATATGGATGACGTTGGCCGACTGCCTCGATTGGTCCCAGGCATGGGGCTGTGGAGGATCGACCAAATGTTCATGCATGGTGACGAGGCGACTCTGGATCAGCTTCTGTACTTCATTTTTGAAGACGTAGCAGTCTTCAATAGAGTGCCCCAGCATGCGGTGGTAAAGACAGTAATTCGGCTCATCCACTCTATCTGCTTCACTTGGTCTTCTCATTGTCGGAAACGTGAGCAAGTCATTCTTCATGCACAGCTTGAAGAGCATCTTCGTATGATCCCTTTTGAAGGAATACGGCGTGCTCATACGCTGTGGCAGTGAAGTTGGAGGCGGTTTTTCTTCCACCTTCTTGCTCGAAGCGCCGGAGGCCACGATCTTCTTCCCCTTACTCTGCGGGGCGAAGTCCACAGCATTGGCTTCTTTGCCAACGGCGCGCTCCTTGCCCGGCTTGATTTTCGGAGGAGCTTGCATCGGGTTATCGGCGAAGAACATTTCGATCTCTGCCACGACTGCATTAAGCTGGTCAAAACCCTTGATGTTTGTTCCCAGCAGCTTTTCGCTTATCTGCGCCGCCAGGCCCCGTCGACAGATGGTTATGGCATCTTCTTGGGTCGGGGGATTGTCGCACCTCATACTGAAGTCACGCCACCGCTTGATGAAGTCGAGCGCCGTCTCTCCTTTCCTTTGCTTGAGGGAGCACAGCTCTGCAAGCGACACCTTTCTCTCGGCCGTTTGAAAACGGTCGATGAATTTCTTTTGAAGGTCAGCCCAGTCGACAATGGAATTGGGCCTTAACCTTGAGTACCATTGGAAGGCGGTACCTGTCAGGGACGTTGCGAAGTAACGGAGGAGGTAGGATTCATCGAACACCAACTCTCCCATAGCCGTTATATAGTAGGCCAGGTGCTCGTTTGGCGAGCGCTGTCCGTCGAACTTCTGCAACTTTGGCCCTTGGGGCAGTCCGGCGGCAGCTTCTTGAATTGATGGTGGACGGGATATGGCACGCTGTAGAGATCTACAGTGGCAGTTCCCTCGCCTCGTTGGGCGAAGCGGTCGTCCACGATCTTTTCAATCATTTGTCGCTGGGCGACGATATCTTCAGCCGCGGAGGCTTGGGAGTTTATGCCCCTGCGTTGCTGTTGGACCGGATCGACGGTATAGTCGTTGACCACGGCTGTGCGTAGGTTGACATCGGGCAAGTCGCCTTGTTGATGTCTTGCCCAAGCATTTTGGTTTGCCGTCGGCACTTGGCGGCGTGGCGCGTTTGCCCCTGCCTGCTGCCCTCGCTCCGCCAGGAGGTTGGCCATTTCAGCCTGCCAGCGCTGTATGAAATCATACTTAGCGTCTTCCGTCATTGCTTGGAAGGCGGCTCTGGTTGGCGGCATGAGGAACACTTCAGCTTGGTCCCCGTTAGCCGGCAGCTGTTGATCTCCGAGGTGGAGGCTGGCGACTTCGTCTTCTTCCCCTCCTTCGAGGTCCAGCTGGACTTACCCCGGAAGGGGTCTTTGGTCATGCTCGAGTGGAGGCTCGAGAATTTGCCCCTAATTTAAGGGCCCGGCTTGACTGCCTTGCTGCCCTTGGAGAGGTCTTCTAGCAGCGTTCCGGGTGTACCGGAGGACGGTTTCGTCGTCCTGTCCGGATTCGTTTATCCTGAGCGCTCCTGCAGGGATGCCGGATGGCCCAGCTGCTTCCCTTCCGGAAGCATAGCAGGTGAAGATTTTCATGCCTCCACCTTCTTCAGACGTCTGCTGCACTCTCCACTTCTTGGGCTTCTGAGCGCTTGGACGGATTGCCGCTCCAAGTCTGCTAAAGACTGAGGTGCTCAGCCTTTCAAAGACCGAGACTCGAGGTGCAGAAGCTCCAGCATGGCTCGCAACTTCCCCTTCAGCAGGTTCCGCTTGGGTGGAGACGAAGTTGGGCTTCCTATAAATGCCCCTGCGTTTGTGTCCGCGGGGACGAGGAGGTTCGGGGTCCTGAGCTTTTTCTCGCTCAGGAGTTGCCTTCCTGGGGCCTTCGGCGGGTTGGCCCGCTCTGGCTTGCTTGATTTGGCGGGCTTCCTGCTTGGTCACCCACATTTGCCTCATTTTGCAAGGCGGCTGAGACGCCGAGCTTGATGCATGCCCCTGTCGGGCTCCTTTTGGGGAGTCCCGATCTTCTTGACGCATCCCTTGGAGGGGAACGAATTTGTTGGAGGTTGCCACCGTGGGGACGCTTTTGTCCCGGGGCAATATCGGCTCGCCTCCATCGAGCCTGACGCGGATGTCTCCCACGAGCACAGTCTTGCCGGAGTTGGAGACGACCGCGTGGGGCTTACTGCCCCTGCGTCCCTGGCGCTATCCCCGTTTTCTAGGGACTGCGACGCAAGAGATGGTGTTCACCGAGAAGACTCGGCCTTGACTTGGGCGGGGTTTGGTGCCCCTGGTTGCAGTAGCTTTGGGCGCCGCCTTTGGAGTAGCTTGGACGGCGGGGACCACCCCTAGGAAGTAGGGGGATCCCACCACAGCAGGAAAATCGCCGAACACGATCGACGTAGTCAGGTAGCCACATTTGGCGTGGCAGGCGACGACCAGCGGACCGTAGGTGACGGCGGCCATGAGGTTGCTTGAACTTGCAGGTGGGGACGGGCTTTTGACGCCGGCGTTTGCTCCTTGTACCTGTGATGTGGAAATTAGTCATCTTTTATTTCTATATCGGCATAAGATCTTTTTACATATGCATGGAAGGCAGGAACAGTCCCACCGGGCGTGCCAGATTGTTGGAACGCGGATTTTTTTCTTTCTTTAATTTTATATATATATTTTTTTTTGGAATGAATTTCGCCCCGGAGGGTTCCGTCCATTGTTCTTTTTCGCTTCTGCGGGCGTGCCAGACTGTTTACGAGAAACAGACAAAGAGATTTATTTTACGAGGGATACTGGGTGCGAACCCTGATACCCTCGAATTTTATTTCATTTATTTATTTTTTCCGCGTGCGCTCACGTTCAGGGCGATTGGAGTGATCGTGTACTGGATCGTTCCCCACCGACCGAAGTCGATGTTTCATTTACATCGAGTGCAAAACTCGAATACCTTCGATGCGTAATGTTTGTTAAAAGACCATATGCCAAAATTTAAAGAAAACAGATGACAAATGAATTTCCACAATTTTATTCAAGCATGCATTTGTGCCATTGACATTTATGCTCACAACGGGGTGTTTGTGCCTCCGTTGGGCGTTTACAAGCATGTAACAATTACATTCACGTCGACGACGGGGTGTTTGTACCTCTGTCGGACATTTACATAATACATCATTCCATTTATGCTCACAACGGGGTGTTTGTGCCTCCATCGGACAACAAGCCTCTACGTGTGTCGTTTCATAACACCGGAGGACTTAAACATGTGCCTGTACGTGTGTCGTTTCATGACACCGGAGGACTTAAACATGTGCCTCTACGTGTGTCGTTTCATGACACCGGAGGACTTAAATATGCGCCTCTATGTGTGTCGTTTCATGACACCGGAGGACTTAAACATGAATGCTGGGAGTCATGACAACCTGTGGTGTCTTCTCACGGACGAGGCGCAGGAGGGCCCGAACACGGAGGACAGCACACCACGGGACGCCAAGGACTTTCTCCCGAACACGTGCGGCCTATTTTAAGCTCGCGCACGGATAGCTCTCCTAGCAGTGGGCTGGTGAGCGTATGGGCCTGACGGCATGTCTTTTGCAAGCTTGTAGGCCTTTTTGGCGTGTCTTTGCAATGGAGGTATGCCCTCCTATTTATAGGGCTTCGGCGGGTCGAACTGGCGGAGGTACGCGACCCGACGGGGGGTGCGCGGCACAGGCAACGAGGCAGCACGAGCGTCGAGGCAGCGCGGCAGAGAGGCAGCGACTGGCGGGGGTGCACCCCCGAACCGACGGGGAGGGGGGGGGGGGCGCACACCCCGCCTGGACTGGCGGGGGTGCGGCCCCCTGTCCGGACCGGCGGGGGGTGCGGCCCCCGCCCGAACCGGCGGGGGTGCGGCCCCCGCCTAACCGGCGGGGGTGCGCCCCCGCTCGGACTGGCAGGGGTGCTGCCCCCGCCCGGGCCGGCGGGGGTGCATCCCCCGCGGACTAGCGGGGGTGCCACCGCCTGGCCTATAAATAGGGGTGGGCCTCCACACTTTTGACCATTTCCTCCGTTCCTTTCGGGAGAGAGCTCTGCGGGCCTCCCGTTCCTTGGTTTGTTGGTTGACGGCAGTGCCGTGCACGTGCACACGTGCACCGCCCGTGCGTCTTCGGCCATCTCACGTGCGTTCGACCCCGTTTTCTAGGAGCACGTGCATTTGATCGTCCTTGACGCATTGGGATTGTGCGCGGCTTTGAACGAAGGCCTGGTCACTAGATTTTCGCTGCCCGAGGTACGCCTTGCCTCGTCCCCGCGGTGCTTTGGGCGCGCGCTGCATTCTGAACGCGCAACTTGGGTCGTTTCGGGTTCCTCCAGGGTGTATTTTGTCGCCCGGGGTTTGTTTAAGCCCCCGATATTTTTTTCGGGTTCAACAACTGTCCAAAACTGCCCTACACAGGACCAAACGGCCGTCAAAAGAAAGTTCCTTTGCCTTTGTTGCACCTGTTATTTGTCTCGAAATTAATCGAGATTTGTTAACTTTGACCATGTTGAGTTAATTCAGATTTGAGGGACGACGATTGCCAACACAAAGCTGTTCTGTCACCCGGTGGTGCATTTGCATGCCATATTTTCCTCGACTATGTCAAGATATTGAGATTTTATTATTGTCTCGGGCGAGTGAAGCATGGTGTTAGGCCGCCATCCCTGTCCCATGAAGAATCTCCACAATCCGGGCTCGTCGCCCCAAGATAATGTGATCGTGGCCAAAGCTTTCGTCGATTACGTACTTAAGAAGGAGAAAAGGTGTGTACCACGCAATCCAGACAAGTGTAAATTCCTCCGACAATGCTCGGAAAACGACAAAACAAGCCCCGTGCATGATCACCTCTCGACCTCCAACATGCACCGCGAGTAGAAGACCTCCGGGAGACTTACACCCTGTTCTGGCCCCCTAGGAGGGCTTTCAAGGAGGAGGCCGCGGCCCTCCCAAGGACCCCTCTAGGCTTGACAGGCCCCTGGATGGGCTGGTTGGGCCCAGTGAGCCCTTTGTGGGGCCTGACTGGCCCCACGAGGGTCCAAATGGACCCGCTGGGTTCAACTGGCCCCCACGGAGGCCAGTCAAATCCGCTGGACTCCTAGCGGGTTTGATCGACCCTTTTTGGGGCCAGTTCAACCCACTGGGTGCCCAGCGGGTCTGTTTTGAACCCAGCAAGGGTCCACCGGGGCAAAAACCAATTTTTTTGACACCACCCCCCCCCCACCGAGGCCAATAGCCTCTTTAGAGGCCTGTTGAATCCAGTAGACCCCATCAGGGACATTTGCGCCTCCGGTTTCTATAAATATGCCCTGGGTGGCCTCATTTTAAAGAGTCTTTTTTTGGCTGGGAAGTACTTCCTTGGAGCCAAGTGCTTGAGACTTGCTTGTTCGTGTTCGTGCTCATTGTTCGAAGTTCAAAGTTCATCTGCCTATTAGGCCCATCAAGGGTATGAAATTACATAAATACCCTGAGGTCTTCGCACTTAACCCTTGTGGGTCAGGTGAGACTCATTTTGTACCGTTCTTGTGACTAATGGATGGAGGTCGTGTGTAACTCTTGGAAGTTACAAAATGCCCCTCCTTGTGGACCAAATGTGTTCAGTCCTACAAATTGCAGTTATACCCTGCAATCATCAAAATTATGGCTATGCCCTTGTAACCCACGTCAGTATGGGAATTTCCCCCTTTTATACAGACAACAATATGCCGACCACACGTTGTACCTTGCATCTTCAATAAATAAATATTTTCTCTATCATGGTCGTATGTCCATTTTGTTGCCACGTGGCAAATTGCATATAAACCCTCGACGTTCCGAGAAATTACCAAATCACCCTCGAACTTACCAAAAACAGCCTTAGTGCTCTCGAAAGTTGAGAAACACATCGAAACATTTCTGCCAACCCCAAACTTGTATCAAAACCTCGAGTTTGGCACAATTACAAATATAGCCCTGCATTCCAAAAGTCTTCAAATGACCTACTAGCCTTCCAAAAATGACCTCAGAGTCTCTGGAAGTCAGGATTTGCAACAAAACCCGTCTGCCAGTCCAAAGTTTGTATCAAACCCCCGACTTGGCCAAAATTACCAAAATACCCTGGAATTCAGAAATTCCCAAAATATCCCCGAGGTCTAGAATCCTTCATTATCTCCTCTGGAAAGGCAAGAGTCTCCAGATTATAGGATCTTCTTCAAGTCCAATACGGTCTACGATGAAACCCTAATCCCCTCAAACCTCCCGATGATGAATAATAATCCATACTCCATTGTGGGCCATGTGAACAAACCTGCACTCGACGTCAAAATCTATAAAAAGGATCTTAAGACCTCTTTGACAGTCAATCAAGGGTGTTCAAACTTTAAGCTGATGTAAATTAACACAGACAGCAGTCAGTGGGGAAAGGTCCCGAACTTGAACCCTATTCGTTTGATATACATATAAACGTACGGAATTCCGCAATGGTCGTTCATATAACCCTCAAATGTGTATGGAAACCCCCCCCCCCAAACAAAAAAAAAAAGGAAATTTATAGTTTTAATTCCGTGTCCAACAGCCTTCCACCCAGCAAGCCTGTTCTCCCATTACAATTTGGCATGGGTTGCAGCCACAATAGCTGAAAAATTCATAAAGGGAGAGAAGGTAAAAAGAAGAACGAGAGACAAGATGGGTTGGAAAGCTAAGGAGGAACCTAATGCCCTTATATAAGCCCTCACTACCACAACTAGCTGCTGCTGTCCATTTTGACTTTAATAATATGGAAAAAGGAGACACAAACCACTTGGTGCGATTATCTTAAAATCACGCTAGGATGAACACACATCAACACCCAATGAGATGCTGGAAAACTAATACCCAATAGCTGGAAGATTGAACATATCAGTCTAAATCAAGTCTGGATCAGCCAACCCAAGTGATTCTGAGCTGATTTGGGCTGATAATGGCCAATTGTGGGAGGTCATACTTGAATTTTCTTAACATAGGTAGATTATTTTCAGGGTGTCGCCTAGGACATGCCTAGGCATTGCTTGGGCGACAACACGCTGGAAAAATGACAGGGTGAGCGGTCGCGTAGGCGAGCAGCTCAAGAAGACTGAACCAGTGGCTTGATTAATGAATCACAGCAACCTTTGCTGTGTTTTCTATTGTTGGATGCCTTACCTATACATATAACTTAGTCATTCTTTTATATCTCTCTCACAATTTATTATGTGCTTAGCAATATTTCAGGTTATTATCTATACATATCTCTCTCAATTTATTATGTGCTTAGCAATATTTCAGGTTAATTAAACTTTTTAACTTGGTTGACATTTGAAAGTTATTTTCAGATTCCCACTGATTGCCTTACATTTGTTGAATATTTTGTTAAGAATTGATATTTCTTTTATTATATTGCCTTCTTGCAGATACACGTGCTAAATATTTGTGACTAGCACTCTTGTATTTATTGAATAGAGAATTTACATGGTCTAAAATATAAAGCACCGAGTACTTTGTTACATAAACTTGGCTCCGCCTAGGTGCCTCACCTTGGCACCTAAGCATTAAGGCAGTGGCCACTGCCTTAGTCGCCTTGGTTGCCTTAACAACCATGATGGGGCATTAAACACCCAGGAATCAGATGGCCACCTGGTGATTCCGATCTGAACCAGCCAGTTCTGCATTTCGTGCTTAGCTGCTCCAGTAGGGGTGCATGGTGAGGACCTTGATCAGGTATGTGAAGTTGTAACACTATGGATGGTCATCCAACTCATGGCATCATTGCGCATAAGCCTTAAGGGCATCATCAGCGGACATCATCAGCACATCAAACTGTGCCAATGAGACACCCCCTAGCAGTTCCCATCAAGTCAATTCCATTCACCTTGAGGAACTCAATTGAATCCCATGCATGATCAGCACATTTTGGATTTCGGTTGAAGTCCCAGAAAATTGAACTCCCAAATGAACCCTCCAACCATGGAATGCAGAATTGGTCGATCGGGATCGGGATCATCCGATTCTGTATCGGATCGGCTCCAGGGGAGAAGCCCCTGGATCATTTAAATTCCGGCCAAATCAGCCGGAATTACATTGAATCGGTCCGGATCAGCCTGGATCGACCGATCCCAGCCCGATCCAACCACACAATTTTTTTATTATATACATTATAATACATGTATTAAATCATCATTTCACATATATAAACTAATACATATGTATATATACACACAAATTAATATGTCTAATATGATTGTGTATATTAATTTACATATTTATGTATATAAGTACACAAAGGCATATAGACATATATATACATATATTATGTATATGTATGCATTATTTATATATATATACGCATTAACTATATATATGTGTATATTGTTATTATATTTACATTAATATATGATTGTAACGTACATTAACACACGTGCGGGGTCCACGATACCAGGAGGGGTCTTAGCGGGTTACATGACTCTTCTTGTAGCATCTTTTGGTGTGTAGTCTGATGTGGCTGTCAAGAAAAGATTGTCGAAGCACGCCAAAGCATAGGCGCTTGTGCAGCCAGGCGAGGTCTCAACATGCTATATGCTTTTCTTTGTGTGGTTTTTTATGCTTTTTGGAAGATGTATGATGAGAGTGGGGCCCTTACGTGAGGAATGTTTTTGTTTGGGGGTTGTAGGGTGTGTGGGGTGGTGGAGGTTGTACTGGGCACGTGTACCCTATTTCTCTTTTCTTTGCTCCCTTCACAGACCCTAGTTTGCCAGCTTTTGTTTGAGGGACTTCTTTTAGAGCATTCCACCATTTCTCATGTATCTATTTTTTTATAATATACCAGTGGTCCTATCCACTTTTCAAAAAACACACGCGTGCGCGTGTGCACACACACACATTATATATGTATAAAGTGTTCGTCAATATGATATATAGGGCTGTAAAAGTATCCGATTCCGATAAAAATTATAGGATTCGAAAACACATTTCATCACCGATAGCTTATCGGATTTGGATACGGAAACTATTGTTTTCGTATCCGTTTTCCAAATTCGATAGTATATATAATATATATTATATATATATAATATATCATATATGATATATTATATAATATTTATATCATATAATATAGATTATATATTACACAATATATATTATATATTATTTGAATACCCAATTTCCAAATCCGATTTACCAAACATGTTCATATTCAACACTATCGATTTCCGAATCTAATTATCCGATAATTTGATGAAACGGATTCAGATACCGTATCCGATTCCGAATCCTATTATTTCCGATAATTCTTATTGGAGTCGGATTCGGAAACTACTATTTCCAACTCTGACCCGTTTACAGCCCTAATGATATATATGTATAAAATGCTCCATATTCCAACACTACTCACAATCATTAGATTGTGATATATGTATACTATATACATCTAGGGAAATGCCATCTGCACGTCGGTGATTTGCACGTCCCGACGCGCCAGGGCGCGCCCGCCACGACCGACGCACCCCATGTGGGCGCGCCCTGGCGCGTCGGACGTGCAAATCATTTGCACGTCCGACGTGCACAAAGCATTTCTCATACATCTATAAGGATATACATAGTAATTATGTTTATACATCAATATGATATTTATATAGTGTATGATGACAAATATATTGTATATGGATATATATTAATGGGTAAATTTATGAGTATATATCATAAATATATATATATATGTGTGTGTGTAAATACTGAAGACATTTTTCCTTATTTTTTTCTGATTTTCCCTATTTTTTGTCAAACAAAACCATTTTTTAATCTGGTCGATCCTGGATCAGCCAGACTTCCTGCGGATCGACCAGACCAGGCCGATCAGATCCTTTTTTCCATGCCCCCAAGGAGGTTTCCTGGGCATTGGACCACCTTTGGCACCTGCAGGAGACAGAACTGGTTGTAGATCATGGTCTCCCCCTCCAGCGGCCACCAGAGAGAGAAAGACTGTTGGAGAACAAAGGTATTTTGGCAGTAAAATTCTTAATCCACCTTTCAGATGAAATATTCCCGGAGGACAGATAGTATATTCTCTTTTCCCAATGCTCCCCCTCCACCAGAGAGAGACAGGTTGGAGAACAAAAGTATTTTGGCTGTAAAATTGTTAATCCACCTTTCAGATGAATTATTCCCGGAGGACAGAGTCTACTCCCTTTTTCCAACAAATGTTAACCTTGTGGCTTTTAAATAAGGGTTAGAAGATTTTGGGGGATTTAGATTAAATAGTTAGATTGGAGGGATGATATGTAACATTAAAAGAACTTAGAGCTTAGAAGTAAAAAAAACCTTAATCAATTATTATTAGAGAGAATCAGACTTACGTAATGTCTCCTGCAGTCGAGGGAAATCCATACTCATCAAATAAACGCATAAGATCACCAAACTGCCCGTGAAGATCACCAAACACCTTTACTGGAGCTTTTAACTGCAGAACTGTGGGTTCTTGAATAAAAATCTGCTCAGCAGCATAACAAAGTTCACCGACTTCATATGAGTCCAGAAAAAATCTCCTGTTTGTGGGAGCTTTCCAGTTTCGTGGCCTAAGGAGTGAGGAGATAATCTGCAAACAGAATATCCATCATAAATCAACTGTTATTAGTTGAGAAACAGTAGAATTGGGAATTTCAACATGGACTCATGCCTTCTTATGGAGACCTTCAGGTGACTTCTGCCTGTTCAAAAACCTTTTTCCAGGGTATGCCACATCACCGTTTGAAGGATACATTCTTCTACTCTCATTTTCAAACTGGTCCAGTGAAAGCTGCCGTATCAGTCCACCCAAGTTGCCAACAGCCTCTTTTGCAACCACCACCTACACAAGCAGGACATTCTTGAGTTCAGCAACTAGATAAAAATAGGGCAGAAGTTACTATGATGCAAAACAAGCCAAAAAAGAGGGTCAAGATGCACATACAGCTCTAGGGTGAAGTCTGACATCCGGTTCAAGTGTATCCCTAGGGTTAACATCGGAAGAAGCATCCAGGGACTGTGAATCATCATATCCTCGAGCTGCATATGCACCTAAATCTGATGAATTATCTTTAACAGGAACTTCAGATGCTGCCTTTGCTGCTTGCCAAGCGGCACTAACGGCCTCTGCTTCTGCTATAGAAGCCTCAGTAAGCTTGTCAATTGAATTCTTGTCCATGCTGAAAAGAAGTAGCCTCATCAGTTTTTTCTTTTAAAGCATATTGAAGAGAGGAAGCGAAGAGAATTCTGGTACAGTGATATTGGAGTCGTTTTACATGCAGAAATGAAATTCTAAAACATAGCAGGGGTTGAAGAACAATCATGTTGAAACACATGAAGTTGGTGATCTCAGGTCAAAGAAAAGTAACCAACTCCTGGAAAGGAAATGCAGTAAATAATATCTATTCTAGAGGAATGATTGGAGATGCAGCAGAATAAATGAAAGGAAAAATCTCCATTCAGAGAAGGCAGGTTTGAGGGAAAAACCTTAAGCTAGTAGAAGATGCAAATTCTTCTCTACTGTCTGATATTTGTTCCTCAGATGGTGAGTCAGGGGTCATAGACTGAGTAACTTTGGGACTTGTAATCAGTGGCATAGCCTCGTTGATAATGGGAGAATTTATTTCAGACTGGAAAGGTGAATTTTCTGCAATTAAAAGATCATCAAGCAGTATTTCTGCAAAGAACAAACAAGTAGAATATTAGGTGAGCATAAGAACATTAGTGATCATATATGACAGTAAGAAAAAGTAGCATACAATGCAGACACTCTTGATCAATGATCATAAACCATTGGCATATACAGAATGATCCTTGATGCAAGTAATATCACATTAAACATGTACTTTTTGGTCTACAATATACTCCACAATGATCATAAACCATTGGCATATACAGAATGATCCTTGATGCAAGTAATATCACATTAAATATGTACTTTTTGGTCTACAATATACTCCACAAGTAGCATAGATTAAGCCCACTACTGTAACAAGTTCCACACTTCCACCCGCTTTGCTTCCACAATGGACTGAGTGCAATCACAGATGAACTTATGGCACAAAGAAAACTTGTCCATGAGCAAAGCACTGAAAGAATCTTTTTTTATTTGACACCAGTGGTGTCCCCTAAGAACAACAGCAATTTCTCTGTTGTCTATGAAAAAGAAAATCAGGTTAAATTTGTTTCTGAAGTGTCTTGATTTTTAAACTGTTAACCTGTATTTAACCAAGCCTAGTTAGATTATGTTTTATGTATTAGTCAAATGTTTGGGTGTTTGAATTGTCACCTGTAAGCAATTCTAACCCCCTTCTTCCTGGATGCATAGTAAAACAGACCACTGAAGTGCAAGTCTCACTAGTATTTTGGGCTTCTCTTTTTACCTTTTTGATAAATTGCGAAGAGCAATCCAACTTGCAGAAAAAGTAAAGCATGTCATTCCTTCTGATAAGCTTAGTGGAAAGACATCCTTGCTGGAATGACGGGATTGACAACCAGTGTCAGCATGTTAAACCCTAACCTGTTCACATTACTTTCTATGGTTCCAGCACTAGGATGATTCAATTGGATGATTTTCAATCTGAAGTTCTATGACATGAAGACCGATATTTCTAGTTTCTTCAGTTAAAAGCTTATCAACTTTTGGAGTCATTCGATTGTAGAGGACTGAACAAGAGCTGTTCGTGCATGATAAGGAAGAGCACTTAGTTATCATTTCACTTAAGTTTCTGTTTTGAGGTTGAGGAACCTCTCCTATTGTAGTGCCTCCCTTTGCTGTCTAATAAAATCGGTGGTACAATCCGCACTTTTCAAAAAAAAAGGAAAAACAATTTGAATTCATTTCGTGGTTTCTTTGGGCTATCTTACAGTGTTTCCTAGCTTGAATGTTTCAAGAGTTTGGAAAGCCATTTACAGCTCACAACCTAGTGAATCCTAGTTCTTTTTTTATCTTGATGCCTAAAGGTAAACTATAATCTTGAAAGATGCTGATGAACCCTATGTTAGTTTCAGTAAAGGCTGACATACCTACTTGTGTTTTTGCCACACAGTAGCATTGATGACAGTGCTCAGTTTCTCCTACAGCCAAGGTTGTATCCATAGTCATCAATGTCATGAACCCTATGAGAGTTTCAGTAAAGGTTGATGTACCTACTTGTGCTTTTGCTGTACACTAGCATGGATGTGAGTGTCGTCCAACACGTGTCAGTTTCGGACGACACATATCGGTTGGCCGATCCGAAACCAGACCGGAACACTGTTCCGGTCCGATAACTTTAAAAAATAGTTTTTTAATGGTTTTGAACGACACCCGAAAACATTTCGCCCAGTGTCGTCCCGAAACGGCTGAAACTGACAGATTCATGTTCTGATGGCCTTCATATATAGAATGTGTTATGGAATCCCTTCAATCCCCTCATACATACATAGTGTCTTATTTACCTGAACATCATTTAAGTAAATGTTAGTATTAGTAGTTTCATTTACTTAAGATATTACATGTAAATACGGAAGTATCCCCCATTTGAATCTAATAAAAATATCAAAAAATCTTACCAATAAAAAGTCAACTCTCACATCCAAGAAGAAAATCGCAATTTTGGTGATTCCATCAAAATAGTGTCTTTCTAATCCTTCATAATGTGTCTTATACTCTTATCTAAAAATTTCATAATTCAAATAAACCCAATAGAAAACAAAAAATCAAAAATCCGGTGAAAAAAGTCAAACGTGCATATGACTTCTCCAAGGGAGCCACTCTCCAACTGACAGCAACTTATTTTAAGTAAGCCAAATTATGAGGGATTAGAAAGACGCTATTTTGATGGAATCACCAAAATAGCGATTTTCTTCTTAGATGGAAGAGTTGACTTTTTATTGGTAAGAGATATGATTTTTTTGATATTTTTATTGGATTCAAATGAGGGGTACTTCCTTATTTACTGTAATATCTTAAATAAATGAAACTACAAATACTAACATTTACTTAAATGATGTTCAGGTAAATAACCATGCCTCAAGGTGACGTTCAGGTAAACTGCAATTTCTCATTAATCTAATTTATTTACATTCAAATGCATGTCCATTGATTTTGATAATGTATTGGTAATTTTTATAATTTTCCTGATTTTGTTTTCATATTTTTAATGGGCTTTTGCATGTTTCGGTTGGTTTCGGCCGAATCCGAAACCGATACTGAATTGGTTTCGGTTTCAGACCCCTCCGAAACCGATATCGAAACCGACACCCCCATCCTTGCACACTAGCATTGATGACAGCTCCGTTCCTCCTACAGCCAAGACTGTATCATAGTTATCTCATGGACCCATCCTGGGCTTTATCCTGTTTTTCTACTGGAATGTGACGTCTCACTTCCCATCTGAAAGCTTTTCACCTCCATGTTGCAACAAGTTTAGACCTTATACAAAAATAACTAACACGAAGATAAATATAACAGACAGAAAAACATGAGACCCATGCATTGTAAGCGTACAAAAGATTATGTAGTAATGTATTTTATAAAGGAGTCTAGTTGATAAATGAAGGCATAAAATAAGATTATAAGAGGGTTTAAGGAGCTTGGAAGCATGTAAAGGGTCGAATGACATGAAATTCAAAAACTGGATGCAAGATTTGAGAATTGATACCTCCTTTTAGACCACCGTAGATATAGATTCGTAATCCAACAGAAGCAGAGGCATGGCGGCATCGGCGCAACAGCTCCACTGATGGATCATACTCTACAGATTTGTTTGCACGGGAAGATGTAACTAGACCATTTCTGTCCAACCACACCCCAGCGGCAGTGTCCAGAACTTCCAAGCAGAAGTAAAAGGGTTAGAAGGTTAATACTTAGCATTCTCACAGACAGATAAAGGCCAGCTGGCAAGGGATTATAAGCTACCAGTTTAGCCCAAAATCAGCTGACAAATTGAAATCCGTGCATAGATCAGCTTGTAATTGATAAAGAAAACTATGTACATTGACATCTGGGTTGGCCGGATCAGAATCGGGGGGCGAATAGGGAAATTCCTGATTCGTCCGAATAGGTTAGATTCGGACCGATTCACATGGGAACTGATATAATATATATTACATATACATATATCATATTTCACATGCATATATATTGATTACAAACATAGATGTAACATATAACATATGTGTAATATATAATATATATTGCAAATATGATATACATACATACATATATGTAATATATATCATATTTGTAATATGTAATATATATTGCAAATATGATATATATAGATATATATATATATTGATTGCATACATATATGTAATATATATGATATTTGTGATAATAATATATATTACAAATATGATATAGTTATATATATGTATGTATGTCATATAATATATATTATATATTATATATATGAAGGGAATCAGGTGAATCAAGGCGTCAGGAATTGGTCTTCTCCTGATACACTCCGATTCGCCTGAATCGGACCAATTCGATCCGATTCGGCAAACCATGATTGACATGCAAGTATTAACTGTGAGGAGATCACACAAACACTGCAAATTGATATTTCAAGGTACACTTTCTTTAAAGCAAAATGTCAGTGCAAACTCTTCTAAGTTCAAACAGTCTCGTAATAATTTAAGAAAATCATGTTCCTGCCTGTGATCTTTTAGTCTAGTCTGCCCCACCTAGCTGGTCATGTATAAGAATTAAGAGCAGAAATATGATTTTAGATAGGTTAACTGAATGATGAAATCAGAAACTCACCTGAAATAGCACCTTCACCTTCAACTGCTCGTCCTCCACGAAGAACACCTCCAGTAACATGTAACCGAGCACCTACAAAGACCTGTCAACTTGAAAATTGAAGGATTACCTAAATGGAATAGAAAGTCATGTGCACACAAGAAAGAAGACATGTACAGTATTAGCCTTCGGCCCTTCTTTTCAGTTTACTATCTAACCGCTTAACTATGAATTCTCCGAAAATACAAAATACATGCATGTGATATGTACAAACATATGAAACACATACTGCTGAATGCTGGTATCTTGGAGAAGGTGACACCCCAGGAGCAAGATTCCATTCCCAGCGGCCATTTGTATGCAAAAGTAGACCATAAGCATCAGCTAGTGGCTGCAAGTATACATTATATTCATCAGCGCTCACCCAAATAAGATATTTCTGCACATTTTATTGTCATGAATACAAAAGTTGGAGTATGGATATTGTTGTCAAAACTAGAATACAGAATACACAGAAATCTAATTGAAATTAAGATCACTTAATAACGACAAAGTTATGCAGAGTGACTGAATCCATAGAAAGAAGAAAATATGCATTGTCTACTGAATGAATATTTATATGTTATGACCTAAAGGCAAGTACCTGCGAAGAAGGAGCACAAGGTCAACTTTATATAGGAAAAAGGGAAATACTACATACTTTCTGGTATGGCTCATATGGAACCCAAATAAAATGATGTGAATAATCATTGTAATTGTTCCATTACAGATTAACAAAAGAGAAAACCACAATAAGGGTTTAAACAGTCTTGTCAAGGTGGGTGACTAGGCGCCCAGGTGATTTTTGAACCCCAAGGTGCCAGAGCTCCTTTCCTGAATCCAAAAGTGCAGGCTAGATGCCCACCTGGGCTGCCAAAGGTGGGAACCTGGGCGCAGGCCCACCTGGCACCAGGTCTGCCTTAGCCAAATGAACCTTACCCGACCCACCTACCTTTTTTAAAACCCCAAAAATTGGTCAAGCCCTCATCTCCAGAGTGAAAACCCTCCCTTCCTCCCCCCTTTCCCTATCCTCCTCTCTGCCACCGATGTTTTCGCACAGTAGCATGCCACCAACACCTTCACCATGGACCTCTGCCATCATCTAATCATCTATGGCAAGCATTACCACCATCTTCGCCATACATTGCCAAATCCATCTTCGCCAAACATTGGCGCAGCAGCAATCCTCATCACATGAAACTGACACCACCTTTGTTGAGGTCTCCATATGATGCTCTGTCCCAGTCTCCCCCAACCCCAATCCCCATCTCTCTCTCTCTCTCTGCTTCTCACTGTGTGTGTATGGTGCCACGGGGAGAGATTCTCCATTGTTCTATCCCTCAACCCTGAATCCCAAAACCTAAACCTCTTTCCTTCTCGCTGTATGTGCATGTTTGGTGTCAGAGGGGTGCTCTCTGTGGAGAGGGGGACTACTATTGAGAAGGCGGCATGCCAATGCCTTTGCTGCCCTCTCTTTCACACCGCCTAGGCACCACTTAGGTGCACATCTTTCATGCCAAAGCTTTCATTGTTAGTAAATGCCCCCAATTAGCCGTGGTAATTCCTAAATTACAGGCAATCCTTTCTTTTTTTAATTTTGTTAGTATGTTGATAGTTGCCGTACCCTAGTCATCCGTTCAATTCGTTCCGCATCAGGGATGGTCCTACACCCCCAAAACTCCTTTCCCTTTCTCATGCCTGACCATAATTCAAAAAACAAAAACAAAAACAAAAAAAAACTAAACTGAAAACCATGTCACAAAAGGGATCAGATTGGTTCAGTTTGGGTCAATGTGATGTTTTGGGTCAATTTGGGACCTTCAGGTTCGCTGAAAAATAAGGTAAACTGGATCAAACTGACGCGTGAACAGCCTAAAATGCAGAAGAGAAAATTTATCTAAACACGGAGCAACGGACAAATAGTTGAAACGGCAGAACAAATTGGTTTCAACCTTCAAGGCAAGCGTTTAGAAGTTTGTGGAGAACTTAACCTGGAGATGTTTCTTTGACAGAGCATCAAGATACTTGTGGAATGAGGAAAACATGCCATAGGCACAGGAGACAAGATAAAGAGCCTACGGAGAACCAAAGGTTCTTGCAATGATGAGTTTTTTATGGTTTCCTCTCCTGCATCCATGCTCAAGGTACAGCTAATTTGTTCAGGCTTCTGAGATAGTGTTATTTTATTCTTGATGTCATAATGCAGAGAACTGATGTTCAGATTCAGAGCTGTTTTATTTAGTTGCTTGCTGACTCTTTGAAATCAAAGAGGGCTTCTATTTCCATCATGCTCCTTTCTTAGTAAGGGATTATAGTGTGACGGAGTGTTAGGCAGAAGCTCCCCTATGGTTGCACTTCCTCTCTTTATGAAATAGATTTGGTGGAGCAACTACCCTCTTATGAAAAAAACTCCTTTAACTAAAAAGGCCTACCTATTATGAAAAACAGTCATTTAACTAAAAAGGCACAAAAGCTCTAATGGGAACATCAGAATAAATTTTTCTAGTTAACACAATAGCTTTTCCGGAGGAAATGGCAGCAAAAACAAAAACAAGGAAGGTTAAGGTTGAGAGAACACACAATGCCAGAGGAATCTCTTCCACCACAAAGCAAAAGCATACCATCTGATCGTGCACTTGCTGTTGCATACCTACATGTTTATAACATAATCAGCTTTCTGATACATCAAAATGGATATCAAACAGAAAAATTATTGCCAGAACACATAATTATTGAGAAGTAATTCTCAACAACATATATTTTATATCACAGTGCAATAACACAGAGCAAGGCAAAGAGTTCAAAGTAATACAAAGTATATTTCCTATAAGTATACTGGAATAGTTCACAAGAAGAGAGATTTTAAGCAGTTACCTAACTGAGACAGCATTAACAGCTAATATTGAACATGAAATTCCAACGAGGATCAGCCAAGGTCAATCCGAATCCTATCCACCAATCCATGGATGGCAGAATCGGCCAAATCGGATCGGAATCGGCCGATTCTGGATTGGATCGGCCATGGCCGATCCAGGCCAATCTGACCGGTTCCAGCCAATTCTGGCTGATTCCCTCCCAATTCGGATCGGGATAGGCCATGGCCGATTCAGACCCCGATTCCGATCTTGCCATCCATGACCAGATCGGATCGGCATAGTTGGCTGATCCAAAGGAAGTCAAGCAAATTTATTTTAGGGGAAAAAATATGCATTTTGATAAATAAAAAGTATATTTATAAATTAAAAATATTTGCACAAATATATAAAAATGTATTTTGCCACATCCTAATCAAGGTTTGCCATATCGGATCTCGGCTTCGTCTCGGGAGGGTCAAAGAGAAGAGATCTCGGAGATATCTCAGGAGATCAGGATAACATAAAAGTGTGGATCACATAGGTTCACATAGATAATTCCATAAGGAACATAGATAATTGCATACATTCTCAAGTGAAAAATCTCATGAGTTTAGGTGATGATAGCTTAGGTTTGACCAAATCCTGAGAGGTCTCAAGCAGACTAAGTGTTCACTTGTCAGTAGGAGAGTGGCTCTATTGGAGAAGTCATATGCACGTTTGACTTTTTTTACCGGACTTCATGGAATGCCATCTCGCGAGAATCTCGCGAGATTCTCGGTCTCGGCGGCAGCCCGAGACGCGAGAGCGCCGAGACGAAAAGGCGCGCAGGCGGTTTTCACGCGTGGGCGGCGGGGTCACGGGCGTGGGCGGGCTGGGTCACGAGCCCGACGAGCGGGGTCACGGGTGGGCGCCGTACGGCGTGCAGGCGGGCGGGGTCAAGGGCGAGCAGGCCGGTTCACGGGCCGACCGCGCACGGTTCGAGCCTCCCAAGTCCCATCGTGTCCCTGTTCATTTTTTAAAATATTTTTTAACCTCGATAAACCCTAGTTACCACCTTCATCTCTCACTCCCTTCCCTTCTCGCGGCGACCTCCTCTCTCCCTCCCGACCCGAGCCCTCTCTAACCCTCACCCCTCTGCCAGTCTGCTCCACCGCCGGAGCCCGGAGGCCGTTGCAGTCCAGCTGCTCCGCCGTGATCCCCTCTCCACCGTCGTCTTCCCTCTCCTCCCCCATCCTCACGCCACCCCGTCTCTCTCTCACGCCGTGGTTGCGGGCGGCCTTCTCCGAGGTGCGGAGCTTCCAGGCATCACCGACGTGCGCGAACGGTACCTCCGGGCATCACCGTCGCAGCAGACCGCGGAGCCGTCTTCCTCGCCCCCGTCGGAAAGGTGAGTGCCCTTCACGGTGGTCGCCCCCCCCCCCTCGGGACCTCCACTGATCCCCCCCCCTCCCCCGGTTCACGGTGGTCGCCCCCTCCCCACCCCCCGACCTCCACGATTGTCCCTCTCTCTCTCTCTCTCTCGGTGACTTGTGTGTGTGCGTGTACCCCTCTCTCTCTCTCTCGGTGACTTATGTGTGTACCTCTCTCTCTCTCTCATCTCTCTCTGCACCTCTCTCTCTCTCTCTCTCTGTGATTTGTCTCTCTCTCTCTATGCGCGTACCGGTGCCGGAGGGGGTGATCACCTCCGGTGCCCCTCTCTCTATATATATGACCTCTGTGTGTGTGTGTGTGTGCGCGTACCGGTGCCGGAGGGGGTGATCCCCTCCGGTGCCCCTCTCTCTCTATATATAACCTCTCTCTCTCTCTCCCTCTCTATCTCTGTGTGTGTGTGTGTGTGTGCGCGCGGGTGCCGGTGCCGGTGCCGGAGGGTGATCCCCTCCGGCGCCTCTACGGCTCTACCACAGTCCCATTCTCCCTCCCGAGACAGCCAGTGCCTCCTCCCCCTGTGTGTGCGTGTGTCTGTCTGTTTCTCTCCCCTTTTTTTTCTAAATTAAGTCTGAATTTTATTTTTTATGTTATTGTCAGATTTGTTCATTGTGATCTTTGGGGGTCAGGTGAGAATTAAATAAAAATTCTGATAGTAAAATTTTAGTAATTAATGATTTTTTGTTAATTAATTTCTGAGTGTTATATGACATGACTTGTATTATTAGTTCCTGACTATTTAATTTATTTCAATTCTCTTGCATAATTTTTGCAGTTAATGACTAATGAATAATGATTGTGACGGCCAGTTGGTCACTATTTTGTATCATGAATCTCTATTGGCTTTCTATTTAATTTATGTACTTTTGTTGTAGATGGACAAATATGTGCACTATTGATCTTTCTACTTGTGTGGATTGACTTTCTTTTATGTATTTATATTATGATATTGAAATGAAATTGTGTTATCCATTGTTGAGAATATATGCAATTATCTATGTTATCTAGGAATTGATTTTATTGTTGGCATCATTTATGATTTTTTTTCGAGATCCCGAGATCTGATCTCCCGAGATTTTTCCGAGATCTCTCCGATATCTCTTCTCTCCGACCCCTCCGAGACGAAACCGAAATCCGATATGGCAAACCTTGCCGGACTTCAGATTTTTAGTATTTTATTGGGTTTATTTGAATTATGAAATTTTTAGATATGTCAAATTATGAAAGATTAGAAAGTCGCTATTTTGATGGAACTACCAAAATCGCAATTTTCTTCTTGGATGGGAGAGTTGACTTTTTATTTGTAAGAGATGATTTTTTTGATATTTTTATTGGATTCAAATGGGGGATCATGACAGCCCTACCTAAAGAGGATCCTGAGTCCTGCCTGAAGAGGCATCTTGGCCTTCTCGTTTCTCGGGAAGGGGCCGAGACCGATATTCTCGCGAGATTGCATACCATGATCCTAATGAGCTAGGATCAGCCAAGTTTACCATTTCAGGTCGATTTGGGATAATCCGGTAATTTTTTATTCTCATTTTAATCTTGTGAATGGGATTAGCCTTCAAGTATGCAATGGGATATGTCACTGCCGATTCTGAGTTGAATTGGCCAAGCACAAATCCAGATCCACAGATTCCGCATTCCGTTATGTTGAATAAATGATTTTGAAAGATTCATACACAATCAAACAAATAAGGAGATGCATGTTTCCCATCTTATAAGAAGGCCCTTGCATGTTTTCATACAAATAGGGTTATAAGTTATAACATGTTCTCCATGCTCCACGAGAAATAAAACAGCCTATAGCATTCCCTAAATTTCCTCTCCACCATAGAAGAATATACAAGTACAAGATGCTTTTTTCAAGTGATCAGTATATGTACCAAAATGAAAATAAGAAATCCACAAGTATAAAATGAGGAAAATGGTCAAAAGTTCCTCTATACAGGAGCCCACCAAGAATAGCCATTCACCCTCCAAGAATCAAATGGGCAAGAAAGCATCAAATTCATATTGCACAAGATACTAACCCATTTCTCAACCCTGTTACCAACGAAAAAAAAAAATTTCTAGTGTTTTGGATCCCCTCTAGAAGACCGTACAGAGATGTATGGAAAAAGAAGAAAGCTTAATAGAAAATTAAACATTACCTACTGCTTCCTGACTGAAACTGTGGACCAAGGACCACAGGTAAACCCTTTATTACAGAAACTTTTCCCTTCTAAAACAAATAAATAAACAAACCAAGTCTGTCTCACTATAAATCTGATTGTGGACCATTTATTCCTGTTCATCCTTAAGTTAGTCCATTTATCTTATTTATTTAATGTAGTCAATAATAAATGCAAGGTTATATCCATGGAAAAAAGGATCGGATTGGCCTGGGCTGATCCGGATCCTATCTGGATCAGATCGGCCGATCCAGCCAATCCTCGGTATAATGGCCAATCCAGGATTTGCCAGATTAAAAAGTGGTCTTGTTTGAAAAATATTCAGAAAAATTAAGAAAAAAATTAGGGAAAATGTCTTCAATATGTACATATATATTTATGATATATGCAATCATACTAACAACTTTACCCATTAATAACAATATAACATATACATATACAATATATGTGTAATCATACACTATATACATATCATATTAATGTATAAACATAATTAACATGTATATCCTTATAAATGCATACATTACACATATCACAATCTAATGATTAAAAATAGTGTTGGAATATGGATCACTTTACACATATATATCATATTGATGAACACTTTATACATATATATATGTGTGTGTGTTAATGTACGTACAATCATATATTAATGTAAATATAATAACAATATGCATATGTATGATAATGAATGTATACATATACATAATAGATATAATATATATATGAATATGTAAGCATATATATATATATATATATATATATATATATATGTATGTATGAATGTCATATATATGTCTACATGCCTTTGTGTACTTATATACATAAATATGTAAATTAATGTACACAATCATATTAGACATATTAATTTGTGTGTATATATAGATATGTATTAGTTTATATGTGAATGATGGTTTAATACATGTATTAATTAATGTATATAATAAAAAAAAATTGGGTGGCAGAATCGGCCTGGGATTGGTCGATCCCGACTGATTCCAGCCGATTCGGCTGGAATTTAAATGATCCAGGGGATTCCCCCTAGAATTGGATCGGCGATATAGAATCAGCCGATCCCAATCTGGATTGGCTGATTCTACATTTCATGGTTATATCAGCTTATTTATGGAGGTCTTTTGATTAAACACAAGCAATTATTGTCTAACAAACCAGCTGCCTGATTAGCATGGAAAGATTCAAAGTCTAATAAGATCAAATAAGTATCATAGTATAGGGAGTCTTTAATCATTTTCTTAATTCATCCTTGAATCATAAGCACTCAATCTTCTTTCCTTAGAGATGCCTGCTGCACAGCCTCACCACAGCACAGTATTCTCAAACAAGTTTAGTGAAATTACACCAAGAAAGGGATACAGGTACTGTCGTACTGATAGAATGAGACTTCAAAGGTCTTTAGAAATGAACCATAAACCATGGTTTTCCGGATCAGATCGAATCGGTCCGATTCGGCCGAATCAGATCGAATCAGGAGAAATCCGATTCGCCCGATTCCCATCGAATCGGTCCGATTCTGGCGAATCGTGGCGGATCAGGAAAAACCCGATTCGCCCCGATTCCCCGATGCGTCGAACCTTGCCATAAACATATTTCTGATATTCATATCTTCTTTTTTGCATTTGACCAGGTTTGACTTTATAATTGGTCACTCTCTGGGTAAGTGGCTCATTTTTTTTGAAGCAACAAGGATGACCTCCCACAAAACTGAAGGGTAAACAAATGATCTTTTGCCATCTTCCTCAAAAACAATAAGTATAACCCAATCGGCCTCTCTCTCGCTTGCTCGCTCGCTCAGTGGTCATGTGGTACTAAGTAAAAGAAGAAACAGCATTCTCAAATTAGGAAAAAAGAAAGGGTAAATGCCAACCCAGATTCCACTTCCAAGAAAGAAAACTCACATTCTGGCGGATGGTCTATCACCTTCTGGGTTGAGCTTCTGCCACCTATAGGGCTTTTGTGCTGTGTCCAAAGCCCATGCATCAGACAGGGCTCTCTTCCCTACAATCAAACCAGTTAAAACTTTTCCCCTTGACAGTAAAACATAACCAATAAACAATAACAAAGTTTCCTAGGAACACAAACAGATATGGAGATGCCAGAAAGCACTC
Organism: Colocasia esculenta; assembly: GCA_014218235.1. Taxonomy (NCBI): domain Eukaryota; kingdom Viridiplantae; phylum Streptophyta; class Magnoliopsida; order Alismatales; family Araceae; genus Colocasia; species Colocasia esculenta. The sequence goes on along the minus strand of CM024765.1, from coordinate 12,308,011 downwards.
AATGGTGGGAAGTGGACTAGTCATGTGAAAAAGATTTGATGGATGTGGAACATTGCAGATAGATGCCCAACATTCATGAAACATGTAGTAAAAAGAATCATTTCTAGATGTCAGTAATACCAGGAAGCATAATTCACAGGTATCATTCCACTACCGGAAGACATATAAGATCTAAAACCTGTTTCACTCATATTAAAGCCCTTTAGTTGCTTTAGATCATCTAAATGCAGCCAATGTTTCATTTCCTTTACTCTTAAGACCCCTCAGTATGTGTTATTTGTAAATGATTTTTGGTTTGTCAGAAAGAGAAAGTAAATGCTACATCATCATCTTTTAGAAAACTCCAAGTACAGATTTAATCAGATCAAACCAAGTAATAGTGAGTTCATCTATACAATGTTTAACATCAAGATACTGTTATGCATAAGTTGTATGATCCTCATAATTAGGCCTTGTTTGTGAATGGGTTGTCACGGCCTGGATTAGTTATCCAAGAACAACTACAATATGCTTTGAAAACTATGATCTTCTTCTACTTAGAATAAGAAAAGTAAATCAGATAAAAGAAATAATCAATAGAATAAGTAGAAATAGATGAAATCAAAACTAATTTTAGTTAGAGTAACTAGTTCTATTTTTTTTCTGCAAACTAGGTACTCTGCTTCATCTCAGAATAACTAACTCTCCCTTGAATATTTCATTCCAACAACCAAAGCACCCCACAGCCAAATAAGGTCGCTATGCCTACCCCGTTCCACCCTCATTTGTTTCAAACAGGGCTTTATAGAATGTAATGTACTAATGGTTGCAAATGGCCACCTGCCACCTAGGCATCTCAAAGGGTCAGCCAACTAAGTCCTTTTCCACTAGAAGTGCGCCGCCAAGGTCACTTCTGCCTATATATATACCCCCATTGCATTCTTTCATTAATAAAGACTATTACTTTTGGTTTCTTTATTGGAGATAATATGATAACACCTATGTTGCACCGGATTTGATCCGGTTCCCCTCAAAAACAAAAAAAAAAAAGAGAGAAGAAAAGAAGAACAAACAAAAAAAGGGAGAAGAAAAGGAGGCAAAGGAGGTCTTACCTCTACCACTGCGGCCTCCGGCATCCACCGAGGCCTGCAGCTACCTCTGTTGTTGCTGCTGCTTGCTGCCCACACCGTCGCCGCCGCGGCAACCTCCGCCGCTGCTGCTGCTCGCAGCCCAGCCACTGCCGTCACCCCTGCCCTGGCTTGCCGCCGCCGCTGCTGGAAGAAGAGGAGGAAGAGCTAGTCGCCGCCACTGCCCATTTGCGCCGCCCCCGCCACCCTGCTGCACCGCCACTGCCGCTGCTATCCCCTGCAGCCACCAGCCAAGCGAGGAAGAGAGGAGGAGGAGGTCGCACGCCTCCTCCCTCTCGATCGCCTCTCCCTCTTTCTCTCTCTCTCTCTCGATGCCCTAAGTCCCAAAATGCAAAAGAAAGAAATAAAAGAAGGGAAAAGAAAGAAAGAAAGAAAGCAAGGGGAGAAATATAAAATGCCAAATCAAACTTGCCGGAACGATACGCCAAACTTGCCTGAACGGGTACGCAAAGGTGCCGGAAAGAGGCAAACTTGCCGGAATGGGGTCTCTCCTCCTTCCACTATACAAGGAGGAGGGGCACCCAAGGCCAGGGGTGGATTTTTGAACTGGAAAAAGAAGCAAATTTTCTAAAAACTGCAAGGCGGTCTGAGAAAAGGGTCTGTAAGGAAGTCCTAAGGAAAATTGTGCAAGGCACAATATTATTTTCTCAAGTCTTAAAAGGTCCATCGGATTTGCTTATTGGGCCAGACTTGTATCTTTTATGCTAAGACTTGTTAAATGACCATGTTCATGTTGCTTAATGCTTAATGGGCCTAATTTACTTATTGGGCCAACATTTGATGTATCTCCACATATGCACTTTTGCTTAACATATTAATGGGCCTATTGGGCTAATTTCATCACTTTAACCATGTTGGATATGCGCAATTACATGTTGAGTAGCGTTTGTTTTATACTTTTCATTAATCAAGTTCTTAAAAAAATCAACTAATTTTGTGTTAAAGTTTAATAAAATATTTCATAACCATCTCGATTTAATTAATAATAACCTCAAAGTAACACATAAATCATGAACCACATCATTTTTATCCACTTTAAATTAATCCACTCTTAAATCAAATAAATGAAATTGTTTATTTAATCCATATAATTATAATTTTGATAAATAAATGATGACAATAATTAAATAAATGAAATAATTGATTTTAAAATAAACAAAAAATAAGAAAATGAATTAATAAATAAATAAAATGAAATAAATATCAAAATATTCCAAAAAAATAGATTTTGTGTTTGCAACCTTATTTTCTTCATGTGCAATTCATTCTCTTTAATTGTGAGTTACTTTCTTTTATTTTAAAGGGGTTGTCTGATGGTTAATCAAGGATATTCAATCTTGGCACTGATATAATTAACACTGGTCTTGGCCAGGGGGGAGAGGTCAAACGAACTTATAAAAGCATGTCAATGTAAATAAATAAAGACAAAGAAAAGACCCATAATCCAAAGATATTTTTAAAACCAAAACAAAATTAAAAAATTAAAAAAAGGTTCTTACAGCCTAATAATAGTGTTAACCTTAAATTTGGATTAACAAAACCGCATGTACCTTTTTATGTCTGACCATCACTTCTGTTGAATTCCAGAGATAGATCAGGTTGAACATGGAAGAGAAGAAGAAGAAGAAGAGAGGAGGGGGAGCAACCACAGTCCAGAAAACTAACTTGCGGCCTCCTCAATCCTGTGGTTTTATTTATTAGGGCAGTTCAAAACAAAAAATTACAAATAAGACAAAAATATCCCTTAAAGCGGGGATAAATAACTTAACCACCCTAATAAACAAAAAGAAAATGTAAAACAAGGGTCTAAAATGCCCCTCTATACACCATGGATATCCTCCCCCTCAAGCTGAGTATAGATATCAAGCATACTCAGCTTGGTTAAACAACGTCAAAACTAAGCAAAGGATTGTCCTTTTGTAAAATTATCTACAACCTGATCTTGTGACTTCACATATGGAAGACAAATGTCCCTGGAGTCAAGCTTTTCCCTGATGAAATGATGATCAATTTCAATATGTTTTGTACGATCATGCCGGACAATATTGTTTGCAATGTTGATGGCAGCCTTGTTGTCACATTAGAGCTTCATTGGTAGACAAGTCCGAATACTGAGGTCCATTAAAAATAGTTTCAACCATATCATCTCTGTAACACAGTTGGCCATGACCCGATATTCAACACTAGACCTCGCATAGATGGTTTGTTTCTTACTCCATGAAATAAGTTTGCCTCCCAAAACTAATCAATACCCAGTAGTTGATCTTCTATCATTTTTAAAACCTGCCAAGTCAACGTTCAAGTAACTTTCAATCAACAATTTGTTATGACTTGAAAATAAAAATCCTTTCCTGGGATAGGACTTAATGTACTGAAGTATCCTTTCACTGCTTAGCGACCCATGAGCCTTTTGGGGTTGTGATCCATAACTTGTGAGGTGCCTTTTAGGGACAAAACTGTGCAGACTTCACCCAAAGTGGACAATAGTTCACAAGGCCCAAAGCTGGTGGACCGATAGTGACCTAGTTATGAACGGTGTAAGAGGAGAGGGCTACCCATTTATTCGAAAAGAGCTACCAAGCAAGAACGTCAGTGTGGAGCTACCAACAGAGTGGAGCTGCCACAATGTAGGGGGGCTAGGGACCTGAGGCAGGAATGAACTGAATTATCCCATATCGAAAATCGGGAGAATGTTACTGTGCTATGTATGTGTACTTATGATCCATAACTCATAAGGCGTCTTTTGGAAAAAAAATCGTGTAGGCTTCACCCAAAGTAGACAATATCTCACAAGAGTTGGATCATGCTGTGACATTATTGGACGTAGAGAATTCCTCCCCCTCCTCTCTTTGAAAAGAAAGAGGGGGAAAGGGATGACGTTCATCTTTTTGGTAGCGAGCATGCCAGTCCGTTTAACAGACAAGTTTAAAATTCGCTTGATGGGGAGAATTTGCATGTCCATCTATTGCACGATTGTGCCAATATTTGGTGTATTTATTTCATACAGTTATTTAATCTGGCGATTAAGGATTTCATGTACTGGACATTTCTCCATCGACCGAAGTCAATGTTAATTTACACCGGAATGACTCCGAACACCTTTGATTCTCTATCAAAGAATGCCTTTTGTCTACATTCGTTGTGACAACACTGATCTTGATGATCATCCTCTATGGGTACACACTTGCAAAGAAAATTTAAATATTTCATTGCTTGTACATATGCAAATTTGAATAACAACTGGTCTTTCAAGATTTTTACAAATGGGCCCAACTATATAATCGAGTCTTCAGAATTACATTCAGTCACAGTCGAACCCTTTTTTTCACAATCCAACCGTTGACTTTGAACCATGGTTTGTCGGATCGGAATCGGGAGGCGAATCGGATTTTTCTTGATCCGATTCGATTCCCCCCGAATCGACCCGAATCGATCCGAAACGGATCGATTCTCATGGGTATAATATATATTATATATATAATATATCATATATATGACATTTATAATGTATAATATATATTACTAATATGATATAATAATATTATATATATGAGGCGAATCGGACCGAATCGATGGAATCGAGAATCGGGTTTTCCATGATTCGCCCCGATTCGGGAGAATCGGGCCGATCCGATTCGATACGCCAAACCATGCTTTGAACTTCAACACGATCGGACTGTTGGATTGACCATAGGATTTAAACTTCATCACGATCAGACCGTTGGATTTAAACTTCATCATGTTTAGACTGTTGACTTTGAACTTTATCACGATCGGACCGTTGGATTTGAAGTCCACCATGATTGAACCGTTGGATTTGAACTTCAATCCGATCAGACCGTTGGATTTGAACTTCAGAACAATCGGATCGTTGGATCGCCAAGATGATCATTGTCAACCCATTGTATTTGCTTCTTGGTCACCATCACCTTTTTGACCTGATGGGACCTTTAAGTGGTCCCGCTGGGTTTCTAGAATTTTGTACCATTTCTAGGTGTTTCTGCAATTTTTCAGCATTCCCGAGGTCTTTCCAATCATTTATTGACTTCTCGAGGTACATTTGTCATTTCTTGACTTTGCCTGATATTTCTATCATTTCTTGACTTTGTCCAGACTTTTATGCTATTTCTTAACTCTGACCGGGCTTTTATGTCATTTCTTGACATTTCCAGGGATTTCTGCCATTTCTTGACAATCCCAAGACTTGGAGTGATCAGCCATAAGTCGAACTCAAGATAGTGCACGCCGCTTCAAGGAGACGTGGGTCCCGCTCCACCGAGCCGTACAAATAGTATGAACCTTGTTGAGAGAAGTTTGCTTTGAAGGGACTTCTCTGTAATTTCCATCCAACTGAGGACTTTTCAGTCATTGCTTGGCATTTTCAGTGTACTTCTGTAATTTCTTGGCCTTCCTAAGTGTTTCTCTACCATTTGTTGGCCTTCTCCGCCATTTGTTGTCATTGTTCGACATTTGCGCCATGTTTGGCAATTCTGGGGATGCCTAGTATGCTCAGTATTAAACCGAACTTAGGAGAGCGCACGTCGTTTCAGAGAAGTGACGTGGGTCCTACTCCACTAAACCAGGGGATACGAGAACTACAAGTTTGGCCACTGTTGTCTTTTGAAGAAGAAATCTGAAGAAGATTCGGACAAAATTGTACTCACACCTTCCCATGAACTTCTGTGCATTTCCTGTCCTTTCAAGGGTTCTTTTCTGCAATTTCCTGACCTTCCCAGGGCTTTTCTGCAATTTTCTCGACTTCAGGGTATTTTCTGCAATTTTCCCATATGTAGAGGTATTTCTGTAATTTTTCCAACAACAGAGGTTGATTTGCATCTTTTTCTCCAAACAGAGGCCTGTGAGCATTTTGCCATCCTTATGAGGATGCATATGCCACTTCATCCTTTCCAAAGGGCCTTTGTGCAATTCTCAACCATTGAAGGGTATTTCAGCAATTTCCCATGACATGGAGATGGAGATACATTTGCAATTCTCCTCAACATGGGGGCTTCTATGCAATTTGTAGACAGCAAGGTTTTCTTGCCAAAACTTGTCTTGTTCATTCATAGTCTACGAGAGACCACATATACAAAATTTGGCTTTTGCCAGGTCTTTCATGTAGAATTTGGATGACTTGGCAAATAAGTCCCCATGAGGAACTATTATACAAAATGCCAAGGACCAACAAGAGACCCATGGCCTTTCTACTTTTTTAACAAACAACTGATAATCCCCCAAAAGGGGGTCTTCTTCTCCAAAGCCCCAGCCCCAACCGTCCAGCGCTCCAAAAGAAGTCTGGTACGTCCCAAAGCTCTGCTCAAGCCTTGGTCGTTGCCCTCCTTTTATAAGAGTTTGAAGGGAGAGAAGGAAGGGCCATCGGCCTATAGCTGCAAGCGACCAAAGCCCACCGAGGGTGGGGTTCCATGGTGGCATTTGGCCGCCCAAAGACCATTGGCCAAGTTTGGACCAAGGCCCATCGGTGGAATTTGAAATATTTTATCATTTTTAGATGGGGAAAAGGTGGCCAAGGGCCTATTATGGTGGGAAAACCCACCGGGGGGGGGGGGGGGGGGGTTCCTCGGTAGGGTTTGCCCACTAGGTCGGAACCCCACCGAGGGTCCCCATAAGAAAAACCCCACCGAGGGTAGGGTACCCACGGTGGGGTTTGGCCGTCCTGGTGGCAAACCCCACAAAGGGCCCTACTTGCGGAAAACCCCATCGAGGGTGAGATACCCTGGGTGGGGTTTGGCCGATTTGGTGGAAAACCCATCGAGGGCCCTCCCTTGGGCACTTTTTTGGGGGGGGGTTCTTTTGTGTTGATTTTTTGTGTCAACTGTCAACAGATATCCATGTCATTCAAACCATGATTGACTTCAATTGGAGTGTCAACCAGTTTGCAGCCAAGTTTTCTTGTCTCTTCTCACAAATCCAGAGCATATTTCCTTTGACAAATATAAATACACTGCTGGGAACAAGCAACTTCAATATCGAGGTAATATTTAAGCTTCCTCAAGTCTTTAATATCAAACACATGTGCAAGATTTTGTTTCAAATTTTCAATTTCCTCTCCATTATCACTTGTGATGATCATATATCCACATAAACCAACAAGATAACAACTTTGCACCCTACCATTGACCAAAAAGAGTGATTAGAATTGCCATCAGAATAGCCAAAACTCAGCATAGCTTTGTAGAACCTATTAAACCATGCCCTGGGTGATTGCTTCAGCCTATAGAGAGCTTTATTTAGCTTACATACTCTCCCCCCCTACATCAAGTCCTAGAGGGAGTTGCATATATACCTCTTCCTGCAAATCACCATTCAAGGAGGCATTTTTGACATCAAGTTGACATAGACCAAGAGAATTGAACCACAAGAGCTAGCACCACAAGCACAGATTTAAAACAACTAACAGAGGCAAAAGTCTCTGAATAATCAATGTTGTAGGTCTAGGAGAAACCATAAGCAACTAGCCACATTTTATAGCGCTCAATAGAACCATCGGCATGAAATTTATTACGGTAAACCTATTTAGAACCAACTAGACCAAGTCCATTGGGGAGATCCACTCATGGAAAAAAGTATCGGATCGACCTAGGGATCGTCTTGGCCCAATCCGGCCGATCCGCCAGAAGTCTAGCCGATCCATTAAAATTGGTTTTTTTTAATCAGAAAAAATCAGAAAAAATCAGAAGAAGAAAATATGTCTTCAATATTTACATATATATGTATGATATATATAATCATACATATATATTTATGATATATGAAACCTTTTCTTAAATTTACATTAATATATGATTGTATGTACACACACACACATATATATATGTATACTATAAAGTGTTCATTAGTATGATATATGTACTATAAAGATATGATATTAATTATGGCATACATTTAAGAGAGATGTACGTGATTACATATATATTGTAAACATATATGAATGTGTAAATTTATTTATATGATTACATATATCATAACCACATATGTATACATAGTTGGAATATGGAGCTTGAGGCCCTAAACTCTCCAATGTGCAGGTATGCACATGCAGATCGACCTGAGCGGTCAGGTCACAGGAGTAAAGGTGGCAGCTCCCCTTACGCCACCATCTATAGATTATAGAGGGTTATTAAGAATATGAAGATTACAAGAGGATATTTGGAATATCGATAGATTTCAGGGTGGTTTATAAAAAAGCCCGAAAACTATAATAAAAAAAATGGAAGACAGGGGGGTATAAAAAATGGAAAAAGAGAGGGAAGATATAACAAGAAAAAGGAAGAAAGGGAAGAAGAGGCCTACCTTCATGATGACTGGCAACAAGATCTAAGCGAGAAGGCGATGGGCTGACCACAAGAGGGAGCAAGCAATAAGCTCCATGATCTGCCATGTAGTTCCCTTGGAAGCAGTGGCAATGGCAACAGTCAGTCCAATGGAGACCTGGGCCAGCAGGTGCAACAACGATTGCGAGAGTGGCAGCTGGCTGAAGGAGTTGCAGAGTTGGCGTGTGGGGAAGGGGGAAGAGGAAGAGAGAATAAGATGGGATCTGGGTTGGGGAGGGGGTGGGGGGATGAACCTTAAAACCCAACAGACTGCTAGAATGTTGGGCCAAACTTTGAATTTCAAATGGCCAGATCATTGGATCAGTCAGGATTTCGGCAAATCTGCTAGAATTTATTTATTTGGGTGGCTACCCCCTAGAGTTGGCTCACAACCTGGAGATTCCGACACAAACCTGCTGATTCAGCAGCCATGCCATTTACCACTTGCAAACTAGGGGGGAGGACTGAGAACACTAAAGCACCTCCTACCATTTCACATCTCCCAAGATTACTTTGATATCTCTCCAACATCTCTTCTCTTCTACCCTCCCGAGGTAACAGAGATAAAGACATTCATCAGTCAAAACTTAATGAGCACGAGTTATTTTTATTAAGTTCAGAAAAGAGTTTCTCTGTGTTGGGCCAAAAATTTATCTCTTGGAGGTAGAATAACTTTACTCAATTCGCGGTTATCCACTATACGTTTTTCACTGTTTCTCAGTTTTTCTCAACCCAAAAGACATCTTACAGAAGACGGATGGTATCAGAAAGGGCTTTCATGGGGTGCAAATAATTGTGGCATAAAAGGATTGCATGTTGTCAATTGGAAGGAGGTCTGCAGACCATGTAAGTACAGGGGGGTGGGTGTAAAGAATTTTTACAGCATGAACCTTGCTTTGCTTGTGAGTTGTGCGTGCAGCAGAAACACTATCACAGAAAGCAGAAATTCTATTTGGAAACCAGCAACTCTTTTTACATGATTACTCTTTGGAAAGGCATCATAAGTGGTAAACGGGGTCAGCAGTATAACCAAACTATGTTCAGCAATGGTGAGCACATATTTTTGGAATGGTAAGTGGATCGGAGACCAACTCAAAATCGATTTCTGATTTATATACTTCTCAGATATAGACAAGTGGCAGACAGTTAACAAATGTTACACCTTCAAAGTTTCTTCTATTCAGTGGAGTGTTATTTTACAAAATAATGTAAGGAAAGAAGAGGAGGCACAATTCCTTGCCGTCGTGAAGAAGCTCACTTAGACTTGAATCAACCCACATAGCCAGGAACAAATAGTTTGTAACAAAGAATAAAGTGTACCTTTTTTCAGTCAAATCTCTCTACAATTTCATTCAAGAGCAGATGTCAAATTACCAGAAATACAACAAGAGCCAGCAATGGTTTGTCACATGGTACATAAACAGTTTGTCTCATGGCAGGGATGCTCTTTGTATTTTTTGTCAATAGTATGATGAAGACATTGATCATTTACTTATATAATGTTACCACAGCAGATAAATATGGAGAATTATATCTGGGACTTCCTCTTATCCCGGGTGCTCTTAGGTGTGCTGATTAGCAGCCCATCATCAGCAAAGTTGAGTCCAGACTAGCGGGTTGGAAGGCTATAGCTCTGTCTTTTGGAGGATGACTGCTATTGTGCAGCTCGGTGCTGGAGAGTTTGCCCACTTAGTTTCTTTCCATGTTCAGGATACCGAGGACAGTCATCAATAAGCACAAGTCCATACAGTGCAGATTCTTTTGGCATGGCAGTGGAGAGAGGTGCAGGGGCTGGCATGATATTGCTTGTGGGAGGGTGGCTGCTAGTAGAATTCAGGGGGGTCAGAGTCTGAAACTTCAGAGATTTCAACCATGCCCTTGTTTGCACATGGCTTTGGAGGCTAGGAAATGGAGAGGAGGGACTATAGGCCACGGTGATAAGACATCAGTACTTTGGTAGGAACGGTCGCTGGGACTTGCAGCCTTCTTCTAGCACCAGCACCTCTCCACTCTGGCATGATATCCTCCGGTGCAGGGATGTTATTTCTTCAGGAGCTAGGATATGTCTTGGTAGGGGGGATGTGACAATTTTCTGGAAGGACAGAGTGAGGGGACTTTGCTTTGCAGGATATATTCCCTTCTTTGTTCCAGATCTCGGCGGACACCCTGGGGACAGTAGCCTAGGAGTTTGACTCGGCCTTGCCGAGTGGGGTTTGGACACCGACCTTTAGGAGGGATCTCAGGTTTGATGAGATGGTGCAACTTCAGGACCTTCTAGCCTTTCTCACTCCTTTCCACCTGTCCACCAGAGAGGATGAGTGGACATGGAGGTGGGAGAAGGGAGGACGCTTCACCGTCAAGTCTACCTACTATATAATTTCTGATGATGGGGTTCAGCACAGTTTGCATGATCATGTTTGGCCAGTTGGCTCCCTAAGAACCACCCAAAGGTCAGGGTTTTGATTTAGAGAATCTCTCATGGGTATCTTCCAACGCGAGACAGGCTGCGCCACTTTATGCCAAATATTCAGCAGTATTTTATATGGGGAGGAGGATGAGTCTCTTGACCATCTCTTTATGGGCTTGCTCCTACACTCAGGGAGCTAGAAAGACCCATTGTACCTTCCGGCAACATTCTGACGTCCAGCAACTTTTTAGGCAGTGGCCCCTTAGAAGTGATAAGACGGTCTGGTGGCTAATCCTTCATGCCACCCTTTGGATGCTGCGGAAAGAGTGGAATAGTCGAATATTTAGAAGAGTTTCTCGCCATGAGGAAGCTGTTTTTGATGTTGTTTGTACTAGAGTGAAGAAATGGGTTGCTTCTTTTTTGTAATGTGGACTCATCTACTTCTTCCCTTTTTGGTTTTTTGGGGAGTTAGTTCCGCCACACGACCTTAGTATGGATCGCCTTGTATAGGTGGTGGAGGGTTTGTTTTTTGGTGCACCTCACCTATACTTGTTCATTTTATTTCCTCTTTCATTAATATATTTGTGGTACTATCCACTTTCCAAAAAAATGTGGAGAGCTTTCTAGGCTTTAAGATTCCAGATGGAAAAGAGCAATTGTTCTCAAATTATCCACATTGTAACCCATGCAATTTGCTGGTGTATTTGTAAGAACAAATATTCTGACCTGATATGGCTGGACAAAAAGGCAGATGAAAAAGCACTTGTCTTTCACAATCAGTTCTTTCACTCCTTAGATTGCTTTTCCATGAAAACATTGTCTTTATCTTGTTTTATTTTGAATAATACCAGAATTTTTTAAAGACAAAAAATGTGAAATACAAGTATAGAATCAGTGTTTCCACCAGAGATTCATCAAAATACACAATGCACAAAGTATATTCCCATATCAACCCAAATGTAGGCTCCCTGCGGACAGAGACGTTTTGCACACTGTTGCATGATTACCCAATCAGAGATTCAGAAGTGAACCCAAATGGCTGATGCACCTCATTATGCTTTTCGTAAGATCTACTGAATAGCATGTGAGTAAAGGCACTCTATGTAGGTGAGCAACATTTTTTCTCCCTGTTGCAAGGGGAGGCAAAAGATCCTCATTCCTCCCATAAATTCCTATCCCAAGATCTAAAATGATAGAGAATTCATAAATGGGAATATTAGTGACTTTTTCGACTCCAACACTGAGTCATGTATAGCTACTTGAAGATTTTTAAACATTTTTCTTATTATGGTATTGACTGAAGTTAATAATTTTCCTGTTCCAGAAAGGGAGAAACAAACAGACTCACACAGAGAAGATGATGGCTTTATTTTTCTAAGAAAAGTGGACTACACCACCATTTCTATGAACAAAATGAAGGTAGTACAATTAAAAGGAGGAGAGGAGAGGTTCCTTATCCACGCCGAAAGCATCTGATTGTTGTGTATATGCCTCTAAATGTAACCAAACAGTGAAGTAAGTTCAGACATTCACAGCTTCAAAGGAAGTAGACTTCATGCCGAGAATATTTTCTTATGTTTCAACTTTTTCGTTCACAGAGTAATCTTCTTTTACAAAGGAATTGGCTTGTTATAGGAATGCACTTGGTTTTTTTGGGTGAGACGTGGCCATAAGGCAGCGTACTACAGCCCAACCTGGTAAGTAAAGTTTTTTATCTCTTAGATTGTAAAATCAAATATGTGTTTCATCAATATTTTTTTGTAATGTAGTTAATTGGTGGGTTGACTTTGGAAGCAAGACTCCTCATTTGCAGAAGATGGCAATTCGCATTTTGAGTTTAACTTGTAGTGCATCTAGTTGTGAACGCAATTGGAGCACATTTGAGCAGGTTAGTTCATATGAAAAGGGTATCTTTAGATTTTCTAGTGTTATGCCAATAAATTAATATGTAAATGGTTTTTTTTATAGGTGCATACAAAGAAGAGAAATAGGTTGGAGTAAAAGAAATTAAATGATATTGTCTTTGTGCAATACAATCAACGGCTTCGAGATCGCTATTTGCAGTTTCAAAAAGCCGATCTTGATCCTATCGTGCTGGATGACATTGATGACTGCAATGAATGGATTGCTTATCCACAAGATGAACAAGATTTTGTGCATGAAGATGCGGATCTCACATGGTTAGATGTTGAGCTTGCTGCAGGACTTAATGAGCCAGACGGACCAAGCACAAGATTGGCATCTAAAAGGCGTTGTTTGGAGAAGGGAAAAGCTGCCGGTCGAAGTGAGGAAGTAGATTCCGAGGAGACATCAGAGGATGAGCATGAGGAGGAGCTTCCAATTGAAGATGATTCTGACTCCTACAATAGTGATGAGGAAAATTAAGAGGAGAGAGTTAGGCAAATTGGAAATGTCTCATTGTATTAGACAAATGTCTTTTAATTGACTTTTATGTGTGCTATTTCTACTGTTGTTTGACTTTCATGAGTACTATTTCTATGGTTGTCTTTAATTTATGATATGACTCTAACTCTTTTAAATAGCTTGTGTTATTTAAGACATTTAGCTTGGTTGTTTATGTTTTCAAGTGATTGACTGATTGTGCATGAATTTGAGAATTTCTATGTATACGTATTGTGTAATTGTTTAGAATTTTCAGATTTGCTGCTTGCTTTTGTTTAAATTTCTCATCAATTGAATGGCTTTTATATTGTTGTGTCATACTCAATGAATAAATGTAGCCATTTGTAGGTTTCTTCACATATATTCTAGTCTATTTTCATAGTTCATATATCAGAATTATATATATATTTCTATTTTTTAATTAAAATTTTGCCTCAAACACCTCAATCGCATAGGCCAATCGCCTAGGCATTTGAGGGTAAAGTGACCCTATGGTCGCCTCGGATAACATAGATAAGAGCATACAACTATTCTTACCATGTATCGTGCCATTCCAAACACGATGCTAAGACAAAGACCCACGAGAAAATAGATCTGCCATGAGCTATTACATCTATGGTTATCATTTAGAGATGGCAGCAAACCAAGTCACTTTTGCATCTGAAAGACAAGCAAGAGAACAAGATACTGAACAAAGTGGATTAACAAAGAACCTTGTTGCAATCATGTACTTTTGCCACCATATCTCACAACCCTCCAATAGCCACAGTAAAGACAATGGAATATATGATGTTTGTGACACTAATCCCATTCTACTAACTATTAAACAATTAGCAGAAAATTAACTTTTTCCCCTTGAGATCAAGAAAAGGCATGTTAGTCCTGCCCTTTCAACTCATTCAGTCAATGTGTGATTTATACTATTTCTCAACCAGTCCTTTCGAAATAATCTTCTGAGTCAAATTACAGAAGAAAATGTATATTTACCATCATTGCCACTGACTGTGACAAGAAAGCGCTGCGCAACCAAGTCCATAGTATGGCCATAGCGCGGGCCTGGTCCTGCCCCTTGAACCACCACCCTGCCATTGAGCAGGAGAAGCCAAAAAAAAATATTCAAGAAATTAAACTTGCGTCATTTCCCTTTGAGATTAAAAACACAAGTGAAAGAATTTGATTGGTTAATCAATCAAAAGACTGCAAAAGAAATAAACCAACAAAGCACATAATTACCTGTGCCATTTGCACCTATCATTTGTCATGTCCAGCACAAAAAGGTCATCAGTGGAATGGCCAGCAGGACCTATGCCACCCTAACAACGCGGAATTAGCAGGTCACAAAACGTTGTCAGGAAATGGCATAGTGCAACAGTAGAATGGATTCAGAGAGCAAAAGTGGACTCAATGCGACGATTACCTGAAAAACGACCATAGTACCAACTGCAGCAGCTGCATGAGCTGCCCTAGGGGACGGCGGCTCCCCAGCTGGGTGCAACCTACATGACCAAACATTCATCACTGGTTGAACCAAAGATTGAGCTTCCGGCAAGAGAAAGAAGAGATGAGTGTGCACAGCATAGTAGGACAGACAGATAAGAAGACGTGCCTAGTCCATTTCCTTGTGAGGATACAGTAAGAGTGGACTGAATTCGTCACACCCGCCAACCCTATACAAAGAACAAAGGCAACGATTGAGAAAAAAAGCCAAATTTGGTATGAAACGAGGTGAAGGCCGGAGTTATGGGGTGGAGAAAGAGAGAGGGAGTAACTGATGCCAGGTACAGAAGAGGAGGGCCCGCCCTCGATGGCGGTGGCACCACCGAAGAGGATGAGGAGGGGGCCGTGGGTCTTGGTGGCGGCGACAACAGTGAGGGTGTGGCCGCAGCGCGGGCCGGGGGCGTCGTCGTCGGTGTCCCAGCCGGTCTCCACGGGGCGGTAGGTCGGCGCAGGGATGAGCCACGGTTTTGACCCCATCAGCCCTTTCTCTCCTCCTCCTCCTCCTCCTCCTCCTCCTCCTCCTCTCGAGTAGTATCCCCTCGTTCTCCTCCTCCACCAACCCTGCTCTTCCTCCCCTTGGTCGTCGCGCCACCTCCTCCACCCCGGGACGGCCTCCAGCCGAGGTGCGCCTATCCTGCGAACGGGATCCCCGACCCCAGATCAGGGCACGGCCTCGGTGGCAGCATAGCTGCTGGCGGGAAGGCGAAGCGGAGAAGGGAATGACCGCTGCACCACGTGGGGGTTTGCTTGAGACCCTTCTCCTTCCTTCCTTCCTTCCTGGGGAGCAGGGATGGGCAGGGGCCAGCACCCGGCAGCCCTAGCCTAAGCCGGTCTCCATTGCCACACTGCGGGAGGCTCCGGTGGTAGGGGGGAGTCGCGCAGCCGCCAGGGTAGACGTCTCAACTCCAACACAACGCCTTCTCCGCCTCCGCAAAATGGGAATAAAATAGTTTCCATGTTTTTTGGCTTTATTATAAATATTCTTTTTTCTGTTTTTTTTTTCTCTTCATGTGTTGTCGGTCGTGGGCTTCTTAATTATTCACTTTTATAATATAAAAAAAGGAAAATTTTCGGTCGTCTCAGTTGTCCATCGCGAGTCAAACCACCCCCCCCCCAACCTTCGACTTTGCAATAAGGGAATTCCAGTGAGGTCCTCCTCCGGTTCTTAATTTTTGCAAGACGCCGATTCTTACAATATAATAAATAAATAATATCCTCGGCAGGGCGCCAGGTGTCGCCCCTGTTAAAAGAGGTTAACTTGGGAGGCAGGACGCAGGTGGAATGACGCGGAAGGAGACCGCTGACCTTGATCATTAAGCCTCACTTTGGTAATGAGTTGGAGTTTGAGTTAACTCCAACCCATGGCTAAAGTTATCCAAGGTTAACTCAATTTCTGCTTTGTGAGTGGGTTAGAAAAAGTTGAGTTAACTTTGAGTTAACTCTGTTCCATGGGTGTGGGTGGGTTAGAAAAAGTTGAGTTAACTCAAAGTTAACTCAAACCTAACCGAGTTAACTTTTTTTGGTTGCCAAAGTCCATTTTGAGTTAACTTTGAGTTAACTCTGAGTTAACTTTGAGTTAACTCATTCCTCACTTTGGTAATGGGTTGGAGTTTGAGTTAACTCCAACCCATGGCTAAAGTTATTCAAGGTTAACTCAATTTTTGCTTTGTGAGTGAGTTAGAAAAAGTTGAGTTAACTCTGTTCTGGGGGTGTGAGTGGGTTAGAAAAAGTTGAGTTAACTCAAAGTTAACTCAAATCTAACTGAGTTAACTTTTTTTGGTTGCCAAAGTCCATTTTGAGTTAACTCTGAGTTAACTTTGAGTTAACTCTGAGTTAACCCTTTACCAAAGTGAGGCTAAGTCTCACTTTGGTAATGGGTTGGAGTTTGAGTTAACTCCAACCCATGGCTAAAGTTATCCAAGGTTAACTCAATTTCTGCTTTGTGAGTGGGTTAGAAAAAGTTGAGTTAACTTTGAGTTAACTCTGTTCCATGGGTGTGGGTGGGTTAGAAAAAGTTGAGTTAACTCAAAGTTAACTCAAACCTAACCGAGTTAACTTTTTTGGTTGCCAAAGTCCATTTTGAGTTAACTTTGAGTTAACTCTGAGTTAACTTTGAGTTAACTCATTCCTCACTTTGGTAATGGGTTGGAGTTTGAGTTAACTCCAACCCATGGCTAAAGTTATTCAAGGTTAACTCAATTTTTGCTTTGTGAGTGAGTTAGAAAAAGTTGAGTTAACTCTGTTCTGGGGGTGTGAGTGGGTTAGAAAAAGTTGAGTTAACTCAAAGTTAACTCAAATCTAACTGAGTTAACTTTTTTTGGTTGCCAAAGTCCATTTTGAGTTAACTCTGAGTTAACTTTGAGTTAACTCTGAGTTAACCCTTTACCAAAGTGAGGCTAAGTCTCACTTTGGTAATGGGTTGGAGTTTGAGTTAACTCCAACCCATGGCTAAAGTTATCCAAGGTTAACTCAATTTCTGCTTTGTGAGTGGGTTAGAAAAAGTTGAGTTAACTTTGAGTTAACTCTGTTCCATGGGTGTGGGTGGGTTAGAAAAAGTTGAGTTAACTCAAAGTTAACTCAAACCTAACCGAGTTAACTTTTTTTGGTTGCCAAAGTCCATTTTGAGTTAACTTTGAGTTAACTCTGAGTTAACTTTGAGTTAACTTATTACCTAAGCCTCACTTTGGTAATGGGTTGGAGTTTGAGTTAACTCCAACCCATGGCTAAAGTTATTCAAGGTTAACTCAATTTTTGCTTTGTGAGTGGGTTAGAAAAAGTTGAGTTAACTCTGTTCCGGGGGTGTGAGTGGGTTAGAAAAAGTTGAGTTAACTCAAAGTTAACTCAAACCTAACTGAGTTAACTTTTTTTGGTTGCCAAAGTCCATTTTGAGTTAACTCTGAGTTAACTTTGAGTTAACTCTGAGTTAACCCTTTACCAAAGTGAGGCTAAGTGTCCGC